>VXBJ01004249.1:0-49060 GCA_013400055.1 Nycticryphes semicollaris
CATGACCTGGCAATGTGTGCTCAGAGCCCTGAAAGCCAACTTCATCCTGGGCTTCATCAAAAGAATTCTCCCCCTCTACTCTGCTCTGGTGACACCCCACCTGGAGTACTGTGTTCAGCTCTGGGGGCGCCCCGTCATAGGAAGTACACGGACCCGTTGGAGGGTGTCCAGAGGAGGGCCCCAAAGATGATCAGAGAGCTGGAGCACGTCTTCTATGAAGACAGGCTGAGAGAGTTGGGGCTGTTCAGCCTGCAGAGGTCTCTGAGGAGACCTTAGAGCAGCCTTCCAGTACCTGAAGGAGGCTACAGGACAAGGGAAGGGCTGGGGGAGAGACAGGGGAGGGGTTCTTCAAAATAGAGTGTAGTGATGGGATGAGAGATAATGGTTTTAAACTGAAAGAGAGGAGATTTAGTTTAGGCATTGGGATACTGTGAGGTTTGTGAGACACTGGAACAGGTTGCCCAGAGACATTTTAGATGCCAGGCTGGATGGGACTCTGAGCAACCTGATCTGGTGGGAGGTGTCCTTGTCCAGGGCAGAGGAGTTGGAACTTGATGATCTTTAAGGTCCTTTCCAGCTCTAACCATTCTATGATTGTACAGTTACAAGGCCTTTGATAAATAATATGAGATAAATATTGACTTGTTCTACTTAAAGCAAGTAATTTTGACTTTTTTTTCTTTTACCAGTTTTGTGTCCATTCTGTCCTTTTGCTTAGTTAAAACTGATACAAGTAAGAATTAAGCCAAGGTCTTTGCTGTGGCATATTTGGTGGTATTCGCCCGTGCTATTCTATTATTTTACTGGGCAGGAATACGAGATGCTAGTCCTGCCAATGCTGAAAACTAAGTCCAGCTTGCTTGAGCATTTCTTTACAAGACAGATGACAGGAAACCATTGCTTTTAGATATGAATTTTGTTTTAGTTCTGTTCTTAGTGATATATGTTACGGTGTTGGTCAATGAACACAGTAGCTTTTTGTGGCCAGAAGGAAAGGGATGTTATCAGGATTTTCTGCATACAGCCATATATCATAACTTCTGGAGCAATGATTATGGTGCTTAGCAGATACCTAACATATAAGGAGTTAGTTTCATTTAATCACCAGTATGGACAAAAGGAATTTCTGAACCGGAAAAGTACATCTGAACCAAGTAGGTTCTTCTTTAAGTTTATTACATCCCCTCCTGCCTGGTTTGTATCTACTCTATACTTCAATACTATTTTCTCTTTCTCTCTCACCATAAAAATGTCCGAGTATCTTTTAAGTTCATCTGTGTAATTTACTTTGATGATTTCACTTGGCAGCTCTCTCCATGTGCTCACTACTCTGACTTGATATATTGTATTGGAGTTCTAACTAAATTCCCTTTTTATTCCTGTGGTGCTTTATTTATTTATTTACGGTCCAACCCATCCCAGACAGGTTATTTCTTTTTACCTTATCAAGCTTTTAAGGAATTTTAAATAAAACTGGCACTGTGTTAACTTGAGCCATGTCCCCTGTCATTCACTTTTGGTTTCCATGTGTGCAATTTTGCTTTATTTTGTATCACTTCTGAAGAACAAATTCTGACCAGCTCCAGCAGAAGGGCAATGGGTTCACACCTTGTGATCCTTGTCATCCCATTGCAGATAGAGGTCAGAATCCAGCCAAAATATCATTTGGAGAGGTGTTGGAAGAAGATGCAATAGCATCCCCTTTCACATTTGGATCATGTGCCAGTTGCCATTGTTTTTCCTTCCTTTCTCCCCTGGAAATACGTCATTTAGTTTACATCGCTTCCTTCAATAGGATCTGCTGTATTTCACACATACTCACATGTAAATCCTTATTGTAGATCTCGGTGTTCTTTCCTTTCTTTTCTTAAAATCCTCCCCAGCGATAGTTTTTCCTCTTGCTTCTGATGTGTTATCTACACCTGGCTGATATAGAAGCTCTCACTCAGTTCCAAAGCATCTTTGTCATGATTTTTAAAATTTTTTGTCCCTCTGTATTTACTGTGGTGTTGCTTCCAGAGGGTAGCCATGTGGTTGATGACTGGTTCATGATCCAGCTGTAAGTGGGAACCTCAATAACGCAAGCCCACTAGGGTGCCTGAAAGTGATGTGGTACCAGTGAAGCCTTTGGCTGAGAATCTGTTATGAACTATTTGGCACATTGACTATTTGGCCACTGACTATTTGGCACATTCTGTACTTAGATATAGTATTTTAGATAACACAACAACCCCTTCCCTATGAGTATTTGACAAGCAGTAGATGCAACAGACCATATTCTGAGTTGGTGAAGATGGATACAGTAATGGAGGCCCAGCATTCTACAAAAGGCTTGGAAAAGTGTATGCGAAAGATTGTAAAAGACTCCTTTTCTCCATATATCAAATTATTTCAGTGTATTATGAGTGCATTCCAGAACCTAGTTTGCTTCACTTTCATTCTAGCCATCCCTGACTGAATGTTGTGAGTGAATATTTAGAAAATCAAGTAAACAAAAGAGCTGAAGTACATTTTCCGTTTCCATATTAAAGTAATAACATTAAGAAATTTCAGATGGTAAACTTTAGTGTCTGAGGAGCATATATGGACAACATATATACATATATATTTAGTCCTGTTTTCTTTTGCTCGTACTTTTGCGAAGCCTAATGCATAATTGAACTCTAACTATTCACTTAGAGTTTTTAATATATATGCAAAACATAACTTCCATATTGTTGCTAGCCTCCTTTTCTTCAATTGTCTTCACTTGCTGAATACATTTGCTGTTTTTTTGTATTTTCCCCTTCTGTTAACATTCTGCTTTTCATGTGGGCTTTTTTTTTATATTGAAAAAAAAAATCTATGTCCTCAAAATTTATTTGATGCTGCAACAATAGTATTCTTGTTAAATGTTTTGAATAAAGCAAGAACTAGAGTGGATTTTTTAATTTAATTCCCACCTCTGGGCTATGCAGAAGACATGAATATTTTGACGCATTTCTGTGTGACCTACTCTAGGTGTTCCTGCTCTGGCAGGGGGATTGGACTAGATGATCTTTCAAGGTCCCTTCCAATCCCTGATATTCTGTGATTCTGTGACTTGCCACAATGCTTAAAGAACTGTTAACAATCATGCAGTTTGAGGGTGAGGCAAACCTGTGACCACTGATTTGTAACACAGGACTCTAATAAAGTCTAGAAAGGTAGGATGCATGCTCTTAGAAAATTGTTGTGTGCTTGTACAACAAAGTCCACAAGAGGCAGGACAAGCAGTTACTTCATTATTTTTTTTTCCTGTTAAAAATCCTAAATGCCAGAGCAAAGACAGAGAGCATTCTTCATTGTTGTCACATTTTATGTTTTTCTTTTATATTGCTGTACATGTAAGTCTGATTTGAGTCAAGGCTTGGATATAAGTACATTAAGATATTACTAGAAACTAATACTACAATTCCATAAGCAATTTAATTAGATTCAGTTTTGTATTAATGCTTCTGCATGCACTAAGATTCATTACTGAAGAAGATTTTCAGTTTCTTAAAGATAGAAAGTCCTAAATCTTTCTGCACATCTGTAGTTATTAAGGAGTTTGTAATATTTTCCATAAATACCTAGACTTTCTGTATTCATAGGGTGTTAAGTAGTTGGTAAATTCTAACTTTTCTTTGTAACTGGGTATTTCTAGGGTATGGGTTTTCCGTTAGAAAGGCTCAAAAAGTTGTGTACAGTATTCCCTTTTGTCTACCTTTAGTGTTTGACTCTGCTAGAGAAGGGATTATATTCTTTTTAAATTTGTGCATAGCCAAGCGTGATGGTATGTGTAGGCATAACATGGACGTTGGAGCATGGCACAAATATATCTGCTGCGTATTATGATATTCAGGTGTCTGCCATCAGTTTCTGGCACTGATGCTGCACAAAGGTAATTGTGCAAGCTAATTTCCTCTTTGCATATCTTTTCTCACTGTTAGTGAATGAAACAACTGAGTTTTCTTCCTGTTCTTTTTTGAATTATGTAGTGAAAACATTAATTGGAATTTGAACTTCCATGAGTTTTTTCTAGATGTCCAAGCATTTCCTGTTATAGAAAGACAATAACGTAGGAAATTTTATAGCTGAACTAGTTATTCTGAAAAAGTTTTTTTCAGGAAAATGATAAAAAATGCTTACTTGTTTTGGCTTCTGTTATTAAATTATGGTCTTGGATATTTTACTGTTCTACTTCAAGGAAAATCAATACATAATTGTTTATTTCTCTCTCTTTTATAAAAGTATTCAAATTAATTCAAACTCACATGCGTTCATTTTTTACTTTGAAAAATAACCTAAGAAAGGAAAGTTGTCAATTTTAAATTCTCATTTAGAAAATATTTAAAATAACCTGATTTTGTGGTAGGAGACTATTAAGTTGAATTTGATACAGAAATTGGTAATCAAAAAGTTCTTTGTCTTTTTGTTCTTTGTCTCTCATCCTTTAGCCTACTCAACCTCCTAAAAATCTGAGAAAAAGTCGTATTCCTTATTTTAAGGTGAAGTAAGCCACAGGGAAAGTTTAAGTCCAGATCCACAGTGCTGAATGAGCACGTGGTTACTTTTGAAGAAAACAGAAACTGGTTTTCTGGAGAGTTAGTAAGTTTGGGTGGGAGTGACCTGTCCAGAGTGGTCCGTGACAGACCACAGCGATATGTTCACCTCTTTCAGCTCCCAGGCTTCAAGCAGTGCACTCTTTACCCCACATACCATCTGCTGGCTGGGAGAACTCTGTGTGGTTTTGCCTAAATTGCATGCAGTGTTGGGACCCCATCTGATGACCACTGAGCCTGTTGGTCAGGAGCGAAGTGGTTATCACTTAGTAGTTCAAGTGCTGAATTCACCACAGTGGTCCCAAAGGGAGGACAAGCAAGGTAGTTAGTATATTATTATGCCTTTTAATTGGAATGTCATGAGACAAAAAGGAGAGGAAATAAGTCGTTAAAGAATGGCCATTATAATAGAAATATGTTATGCTCAATACCACTATACCTTTGGCAAAAGATGTGTCTGTAGGCTTATAATCTACTGTGTCTGTGGATTAGTTTTCAAATTCTAAATCCATTCATTTATGCATTGAATTCTGTTGGTACTGGTTTTGTAACTGTTTCTAGGGGGAATTTTCTAGCTGGCTTCATAAGATTTTGGATTATAATCTTTCTTAAAAGAAGTTACTTCAATGTATGTTGCACTGATTTTTACGGGAGAGTAACAAAAGTTACTTCCCCATACAGAAATAGGTATGAATGCGCCCAAAGATGCCACATAGAAACACTCCTCTATGAACCATTCATACTCTGCTAGGTGTTAGTTAGCATTTGGGAAACCAATTCCAAGTGTTTTTCTTGGAATAGAAAGATAAAAGCAAAGGTCTTTATAGTTTAGTGTCAGTTCTGGTGTCATGACTCACAGTAATTCTACCTGGCTGTTCCTTATACTACAGAAATCTGAAAAGTCCGTAATTTCCCTGAATTTTCACGAAATTTACATATCCCATTATGGCAGTTTTTACAGAAGTCAAAGAAACTGATTTGATGTTTGTTTGTTTCCTCTAGGCCAGTCTGAGCACATTATTCAGTTGTACTAATTCTGTAAAGAAACACCAAGTATAGGTACAGTAAGTGACTCACTAACTTTCTGCTACTATGGAAGATTATTAGTGACTTTTATTATGCTTGTTTTTAGCACATATGTAAACATATGTAATTGTTAGCTGTTAGATTCTGGTGAGGTTTTGGTTGTGCTGTCTGCCTTTCCAAACAGAAAAGATGACGTGTCAATGCATTAACACAGCTTAAAAATGATGTGTGGTTATACAGCCAGTACCTGTGGAGTTTTCTGTAACATCCTATCATGTGAAAGAGGAAACAAACCATTTTAAAATATTTTTTTTTTTTTTTTGGTAACAGAAAGAAACAGAGCAAATAGAATCCTTTTCCTTCAGCTCAAAATAGTTTTTCTGTGCTGGTAAATGGTTATGGTTATCTTGAATTTTTAGGAGGACCAATTCTGCCTGCTGCATGCTTCACCTATAAATGTAATTTGCTTCTTCCTACCAGGGTGTTATATAAATATTGGTACAATATTTGATAATTTTACAAAATCCAAAACGTCGTGGTAACTGGACTAAATAGAGAAATTAGTCACCTTTTTATTATTCACACTTTTTTTCCTTGCAATTCCTGTAATATTTTCAGGAATCGCATCTCAGATTTCAATAAAATTCTGAAAGGATGAAAGACAGGTGATGCATAGATATTTTATATGAGGCTTTATATCTTTTAGCTTCATGAACATGTTATAATTTTTATTGAGACTTTTACTTTCCATCCTTCTTCAACTCCTCTTATGTTCTTTCTCCTCTGGACTTGTCTTCTTGAGTAGCAATAGCCTGACCAAGGGTTTATGTATACTACTACTGTGATACAATGCAGAGATAGCTGAATTTCCTTAGATATGAGGAAGAAGAGCTGCATGTCTTCTACAGCGTGATCACCAGTATAGCTAATTTCTATATTAGACAATATCAGCACATTGTTAAGGTCATTAAAGTTTGTGGGAATCTTTTATCTGCTTTCAGTAGTCTTACATTAGATTTTTTGCTTGGTTTGCCCTAATCCAGAGCCACCAAGTTGGTGAGGGGTCTAGAGAACAAGTCATACAGGGAGAGGCTGAGGTAACTGGGCATGTTTAGTGTGGAGAAGAGGAGGCTGACGGGAGAACTCCTTGCCCTCTACAACTGCCTGAAAGGAGAGTGTAGAGAGGTGGGTGTTGGCCTCTTCTCCCAAGGGAACTACGCCAGGACCAGAGGAAATGGTCTGAAGTTGCAGCAGGGGAGGTTCGGATTAGCTATTAGAAAGAATGAATTTCCCGAGAGAGTGGTTGGGCACAGGAACGGCCTGTCCAGGGAGGGGGCTGAGTCGCCATCCCTAGAGGTACTTAAGAAATGTGTAGATGTGGCGCTTCAGGGCATGCTCTAGTGGCCAAGACTGTAGGGTTTTTTGGTGTGTGTGTGATTGTACTTGGTGATCTCAAAGGTCCTTCCCAACCATGACGATTCTGTGAGTCTATGATCCTAACCCTTTCCCAAACCATACTTTTCCAGGAAATTATTATCTCCCTGTAGTACTGTATGTATCATCTAACAGTACTCAGAAATAACAAGCATTTTTGCAGATGAGCAAGACAATAAGGAGTACTGAACCGCAAAGGTGAATGAAAACATTCACATGTGGCCTCTATGTTCTAAATTGTATTTAATTTTTAAAGAGAATGGAAATGGCAACATTATGACAATTTTAGAATATGTACATCTTCCAGCTTTTCAATGAACTTCCATAGTCACCGAGGGGAGATCTGTATTTAGTTCAAGAAAAATAGTACTTCTCAATGATCTAAAGTAATTGCAATTAGCACATTTTTCATGTGCATCTTACTGTGTGATTTTTTTTCCCATGGTACACCACCTACCATCTTAAACTAAATCTATTTAGTTTAAGAAAGACAAATAGTTCATGAGTGGCAGTGCTTGCTCATAGTACTGTCCAGTAAGAAACATCTTACTTGTTTAGTCTGCAAAGCAAGAGATCAGTCCTGCAGACCCTAGAGAGCATTATGCAGAGTGGCATCAGAATTTTCACTCTAAAAGTCTCTCTTTAAGTTTCCATAGGTAGAACATATCCTAGTTTAGATGCTGTTTTCCATATGAAAAGATTAGGTTTGACTGATGTCTTGACTCTCTCAAGAGAAACAGCATTTAGGTTCTAGGCATTTGCAAAGGCTTTTGATGCACCATTCTGGTAAAAAAAAAGTCACCAAAACTTAATGTGATATGTTATATGATATATCTCTCTTACTAACAGCCAGAGTATGCCTAGGAGGTAGGTTATGCATCTCCTGTTAGCTGTTTTGTCTCCTGCCCTATGGCCAGAGCCATCCTGGTAATTCTCAGTCTTTTCCACTGTGAAGGCCAGCAAGCCCTTACCGACATGAGAGTCCTGAGATTCCTCTTAGCTGCCCTTAGACCCCTAAATTGCTTCCCTTCTTTGCCAGCACAGAGAGGTGCAAAGTCACTGGTATTGCCTTCCCTCCTTGGTGGTTAGTTTTGCCTCATTTTATTCCTGCAAATCTGCAGCCTGTGCCTGATTTGCTTTATGAAGTGCTGTGAGATGCCATTTTGAGTTTTCAGGTGTGAAATACCCTGTGTTCTGTGGCTGAAAGTGCTTCCCTTAGATAGGCTTTTCACTGTTTTCATCTATTGTGTTTTTGAATTTGAACTCCAGACACTTAGGCCTTCTTTCATCACCATATGAAAGTGTTTGCCCAAATACAGATGTGGAAGTGCTTGCACTCAGGTTTCAGAAAGTACTAAGTGTTGTCATGTACCATGAGAAGTAAAATGTAGACTCTCCTGGCACAGGCCAGTTTGGGCAACAAATGCACAAAACCCCATTAGATCTGATGGTTAATACAGACTGATGTCTTGTGAGGTACAGCATAGCTGTGGATTTGTTGGGCTTGGGCCAGGTCCTGAAAAATGCCAAGGGAGGCTCTGGAACACATTTACCTTCAATACAGCAGTCTTATGAGGATGGGCATATCAGGTCTGTGACAGTCATGTGTCTGCATGACTGCGTCCAGTCTAACATGAAATCCAGTGCTAGGGCAAGTGCATGCAGGGCCAGGTCCGCATGCAGTGGAGCCCAGCGCACTTAGGCTGAGAAGAACCTGTCCTGATGCTGTGTAGAAGCACAGGAGAGTTGTTGTACTGGATTTCCTTGTACTTTGGTTCTGGGGAAACACTGCAGGAACATGTGGACTATGTATTGCTGCAGCCAGATTGGGGTTGGCAGGTTATTACTTTGGGGTTGGAAGAGAAATTATTGCAGTCCTCCAGGAGCCAAGTTTGGATGCGGTTTAGTAACAGTTGTCTAGGGTCCCATACCTAACAGACCCTTTCAGATTCCTGGTTTCTTGTATCCAGGCTGGGATAAAGTAATCATTCTAAAGTGAAAGGTGAGCAACCAGAAATGTTAGTATAGGATAGTACAGGCAATAACATCCAATAATGCATAAACTAATCAATGTGTATAATTTTTATTGAGAATGCTATCTCCACTCGAATGCTGCTGCTACAATAATGGAACTTAACAACATACTTCTGATTTTTATTAATTTTAGGATTTTTTTCCTAGCACCTTCCTTCATTTCACATGTATTATGAGGTCTTAGAAAGAAAGACCCAATTGAAATATACACAGTGGGATAGAGTTAAGGTTGCTGTGGGAGTGTCAACTCTGAATTTCCTGCTTTTGCTGTGATCAAACTGTGGAATGAAATGTTTTATTAATAATAGGTTTTTAACATATTAAAATGTAATTAAGAATAATTTGTTACACTTAAACTTTTACAAACAGGTGCCTCTGTAAGAGTCAACTTTTGCCTGTGCACAGTCTAACTCTATTCTAACTCTATTCATAATAGCATCATATGGAGCTTTTGCTGAACCTGGACCCAAGAAATAGGTTATTACTTGTGCTGGAGAAAATAAATGGTCAACAGTAATGGAATTAATTAATGCTTATGAACCATATATATTTCCAATTTACAATTAAAGGGTAAAAAGGACTATGGGTTGTTCCACAAAGCTGTCTTTTTTCTGTAGCTTGTTTGTAAAGCTATTTTGTAAAGCCTGTATTTTAAATAATGCATAACACTGCATAGTGGGGGCATAGTTATTAGGTTTCCTTACTTGAAATAAAAAAAAGTAGAAAAAATGACTGGCTATGACCATTTCAATTTCTCTGGATGTTGCCCTGTTTCTGTTTGCAAAGTGCCTAGCTATACAGTGGGGTTCCAACGTGACTGAGAATGTAGGTAATATAAATATTTATAGGCAGCACAGACAGCATTTATGCTTAGTACTGACATAGTTTCTGTTAAATACTGTGGATCATTCTTATATTCCTACAGAAATGTATTTACTGATGGAGTTTAGGGTACATGGTAAGAGATGTGCTTCACATTCCAGCAGAATGAAGAGGGAGCAGCAGTTTTCATAAGCCTCACTGGAAACATAGAATTAAAAAAACAAAACACCACGAAACCAGCCCAAAACAAAACAAAAGCCCAGTACGTTTATTTAACGCGTACTGTGGTACTTGTCCTGTGTTCTGTTGTGCTTGTATCTCCACATAATTGGTACAGAATTTGGGCTTCTCCACGAAAAATTTTCCTTGGGAAAATTGTCACTCACAGCAGTGAAATTCTGAAATTCTGGTTGTGTGGTTTTACATCATATGCTATTATAGGTAAGCAGGCATTTTTTTTGGCCTATACTGACTGAAATAAGAATATGTATTAATTCAATGGGAGTTCTTTTCAAGTTTCTCAGTTGCTTTTAGACCTTCCTTTCCAATGTGGCTTGAACTTGACTTGAGGAAGCAGGTTAGCTTGTCTGGCAAAACCCCTTTTTGTAAAAAAGGGAAGCCAATCTTTCCAATAGGAAGGGAAGCTTGTGGTATAAATCAGTTTTACAGTGTCTCTTCTGGACAGCCATTGGTCTGCTCTCATTCAGTTGTACTTGTGTCTGAGAGAGGCATAAGTCCCAGAATGGATGGAGGTTCTGCCAGAGTATGCAGTTTGTGAAACTTTCTCCGAAACTGTTTCCACATTCACGTCTTTCCATAATGTACAAAATGTGTGGTGACCCCGCGGAGAGATGCTTGAGATCACATCATGGCTGAATTTTTAACTCCCTGGCCAACAAGGGAATTTATTTGAGGTTTTTTTTCAGGGCAGTTAACAGCATTCATTTCAGCCTTTAAGTTTGGGAGACGGTACATTCTTCTCACCGTGAGATAAGAGCTGAGCTGGTCTTGTTTACATAGAGGTAAGTTGGAAAGATTTTCTGTTTTTAATTCAGGAATGAACACTAGCTCTGGCTTTGTAAACACCTGTTGAAATCATTGAGTGTTTCATAATTTGGGTCTTTTATTTATTTATTTCCATCTCAAGCTCTTTCGGGTGTGCACATATGTGCCTTCCAGATCCCTCTCTTTGCAGAAGATTCTATATAATGGATTACCAGCAGCTGAATGCCAATTGCTCTGAAATTCATGCATTTTATGTGACATGGAGCCTTGTTGGCCATTGGCAAAACCGGCTGTGCTCAGAAACATGCTTTCAAAGATAGTTTGCTTTCTCTGCTCAGTGGAAAGGGGAAAAAAGAAAAGTCATGCATTGCATGTGTCTGTGCTCATGACCTCCTCCTGTGAAGGAGGCAAGAAACAGAACCCCAGGTTAAGCAGCAGCTGTCACTTCAGCTCATGTCTAAACAGCAGGACAAAAATTTAAGGGGAGAGAAGTGTTTTCTTTATCTGGATGCCTGCTTATCTCTATTGCAACATTTCTCAAAGTGTTGGTCATTTGTAGGTTTGTTACTTGAGTCATGTATGTACATGTACATGTATGTACAAAACACTTGTCATGCAGTGGTTAAAGCAGTCTGAGATCTGAGGCAGAACCTGCCCCAGCCAAGGAGGATGGTGATAGGGCAGTGGGAAATATCTTTTTTATAACTCTTATGTCAAGAAGGGAGTCCTACTGCTTGCTGCTTTTCTGTATTTAAACTCAAGTTATGCTCTCTCGAAGTGATGTCATCCATGTGCACTTAATTAAGAGCAGTTTGATAGTTCATCCACGTGCATGGACTTTAAATATAAGGGACTGGATATTCTGTAAGTAAACTTCCCTTAAAAAAGCATAGCCTTAATAGTAACAGCCTGGCTGTTACTAAATAATAAGACCAAAAATGTGCTAATGAAGTCTTTACCAAATAATAATAAGGATGTCTTTTTAATACCTGAAATGATGGTAGCACTTTCTACTGTGGAAGGCAGCAGAGCTAGTTGGGTAGATGTATCGCTTATATATATGATGAGGAAGATGTTTCATTTGTACCAATGATTTTCTATGAACTGTTCAAAACAATTGCCTTGTGTTTGGGAAGGTGACTAATACACACATATTTTTGTGACAGTTTGCTATGATACAAACTTCCAACACTCTGGACTGCTTCCAAGAATGCTTTGGGATCAGGAAACTACTTTTAGGACTAGGTGGAGACCTCCTTCATTACCCTTGGCATTTGCGTGCAGGGCATTATATCATGTTCAGAAGATCAATCTGCCCGTCTATCTATCTGTCTATCTACCTATCTAAGTAAAACATCTGTAGACACACATGTAGCCCTAGCTAGCAAAATGTGTTGTTTTTTGGGACCAAACCTTGAGGTTTTGATTGGCTGCTATATCAGTAGACTGGAATATACTTACTTACAGCTGTCCTTGGAGGCCTTCTATAAAACTGCAGGTGTTCAGCTTTAGCAAATAGTTCTTACTATATGGATAGACTTTTGGCAGCTAGTAATGATGTTTCCTGATATTGAAAAATTATTTTCTACCTTACACATTGGTTTTACATTACTGGAATGTTGGAGTGGAAAATACCTCTCATTGAGTAGTACTGCGACTGTTTTTGTTAGTTGTATATATTTTCTGATTTGTATATTTTATACTGAAGTGCAAGTTTTTTCCCTAACTGTTGTGGTCAGATTTGAAATCTCTTCGACCAAATCTCAAGTTATGAAGAATTAAGGAAGTGTCTCGGAACAGAGGGTTATATCCTTCTTTCTGCAGAACTAGCAGCTGGCTTGCAGTCAGTGTACGACCAAACCTGGAGCTAAGGGGGTGTTGTAAAGCCTTTGAAAATATCGGATAGTATCATAGCATACTGTTAAGAACTTTTTTTTTTTTTTTTTAATATCAGTGAGTAAGGCACATATGATGATGTTATGAGTCTATGTTTAACCTGTTCTGAACTATTATTATATAGTGCTGTAAGAAAATGGTGGATCATTTTGTTACAATCACTCTTTTGGGCAATGAGATTGATGGCATACTCTATGTCAGTGCTGGGGAACCGTAGTTGAGCTGCACGGAGATAAACAACTTATTTGGATTGTATTTAATTATCCAAATGCTTGACTGGATAATTTAGTGCTCCGGTGTTCTTCAGGATGCCTACTTAACCTTTACAGTGCTAAATCAGTACCTGAAGCCTGGTGGCTCAAGATTCTTCTTTCATAATTTTTATTTCCAAAATAATACCTTGTTGAAGTAAGGTTCTATGAGTATTTTAAGTGTACTGTGACATACGACAAGACTGACTCACTGTTAGACGCAGCTCAGGTCTATCAAATCCAAGTGCTTCCTCAGGGAAAGCACTGGTCTCTTAAAAAGCAGTGCTGAGAAGCTGACAGAGTCCTCTCAAGGGTAAGAGGACCCTAAACCCTCAGTTTCATATGGTAGCCTTTGGATGTGATGTGACTTACTGTAACACAGTCCTTCAGATATAGCATAGTTGGGCAGCAGTTGGGGAAAAGAAATACTAAATACAAAGTAGATGGGAATTTCTGACTTGAGTAAACAGGGGCTGTGCAAGCCAACTCAGAATGCCCAGGAGACCATCCAAGTCCTGAAAGAGAATACCAGGACTGAAAAGTGCTTTTAATTTTTTATTTTATTGTTCATTTGCTAAGTCTTTTAGTACATACTTTGGGTTTTTTTTTTGTCAAATACAGTCCAGGAAAGTAACTCTATGCTTTGCTGTGGAAAACAAACTGCGTATTTGAAACTTTTACAAAAACAAGGAGGCTTCAAATGCGGGTATTAAGCTTAAACCTCAAACTCGTAATATGATTTTATCTTATGCTAATCCACAGTGTTACAGACATGAGTTATTGCTGAGGGCATAAATATATGGCCGTGTTCATTGTAAAGGTTCCTCTTTATCGCCTTATCTGTATTCCCCCTCACATTTCTCACACCCATTTGCGCACAGTTCTCCAGGTTTTTTTCATCATATGAAAGTATCATTTTCAGAGGCTTTTTTTTCAAGGCAAGTTTAATGATATTTCAGTTTGCCAGGGTACTGTGTTTAAATTTTTGAAGACTTCAGCTGTTTTAAAACCATTGTTAACCTTTCATTCAATTGTTAGCAATCCTTTCCAAACTGATATTTTTATTATTACAATATGTCTCAGATCTTCCCTT
Source organism: Nycticryphes semicollaris (assembly GCA_013400055.1). Classification (NCBI taxonomy): domain Eukaryota; kingdom Metazoa; phylum Chordata; class Aves; order Charadriiformes; family Rostratulidae; genus Nycticryphes; species Nycticryphes semicollaris. The sequence goes on from VXBJ01004249.1 coordinate 14,127, forward strand.
CCCTTCCCTTCCCTTCCCTATGCAGTTGCAAAACTCACATCCAGGATCTTTTTCAGTATCTTTAAATACACTTTTGTATTTATGATTAAAAATAAAAATCTCTAATTGCCTGTATGTAATGAACCAGAGCATCTGAAATTTAAGTAGCCAGAATTGCATATTAAACATTGTATGTACGCTTGGTCCATGTATGTGTAGATTGGAGACTACAACACATAGCCATTTTTTCCTGTGCAATTGTGTATGTATAGTTCTGGATATTCATTTCTAACTACCTGTATCATAAAAGTTACTGTACTGATTGTGGCTTTATGGGTGAAAACCTACCCCAATTGAAGTTAGTGATGAACTCCAACCAATAAGTTCTATCCAACTTTCTTGTTTCCACAAACATTCTCAGTGACATATCTTATGGTGTTTCACGAGTTTGTTAACACTGAAAAGTATTTCCTGGCTAAACTGTATTGGCAAATCCTCCAGGAGAAACACAGTTTATGGGGTTTGTTGCTACAGGTCATACAATATTTCCCCAATAAAAAGGTGGAATTTTATTTCCTAGCTTAACTGCATCTACTTTCTCTAGCAAGGCTAAGTCAGCTAGGGATGGGGTTTTTTTCTCCAAGAACCTGACTGATATTGGTAGGTACAGACTGGCAAAGGCTTGTGGGAGCCCAGATGGGTGAATCTAAGCATTTTGCTTATGTCTGAGGATTTGACACGTTGTAACAGGAATTTCTTATATGTATCTCTGTCTGTTTTATTAGCAGAGTAAACTACTTCACCTATTAATTGCTTGGCAGGCAACTTTGTCAGTGGTAGATCTGCACATGAATGTGAAAAACTTTGGTGCACTTTTTAGACCCGGGCTCCCATTTCCAACCCTGTGGAGCATGGCTGCAGAGAGGAAAATTGCTTACCTAGCATGGCACAGTAGCTCTTCGCTTGTAATTGCTCCATTTCCTGACCCAAAGAAGTCATGTGCGGAGTTCAAGATAAGTTAACAAGAGCACGCTGATGTACAAAAGGCTTCATTTCTCTGGATCTTATGCCGACTTCTGTCCTTTTATTATTAGTGACCTTTTGTTAATTTTTCTTTCTTTGTTTCATCTGCCTGGGGTTCATCTGGTAGCAGGGAAAGTTCCCTGATCTGACTTGGCATGGTGTGGGGTTCTTGAAGTCCCTTGCTGCTTTGGGAGGACCCCACTTTCCAGAGCTGTGTCACTTTCCCTCTTTTATTTTATGTATTCAATCCTTCCCTTGCCGTACCCCACATATGGTATGCACAGTTGCAATGTCTTGCATCTGTCCAGAAGTGTGACTTTCTTAGAGCTGATTCTCCTGTTCCTTTGTGCATGAGCCAAAAAAGGACTGTGTGTTACACGAGACTGCCAGCACCCTTCTCCCAGGAGAACGTGTGGTCCCTCCATATCCATCTGAATTCCCACTAACCCCAAAGATCAAGAATGTTTAGACTTTTGCCTGTCTCTGGTGGAAACCATTATCAAAATGACTTTGTCTGCCCAGAAAGTTAAAACCCATTGCTATTACACTTCCAGTTCTATCAATGATGAACTACGGAAAACATATATAAATATATTGTATTCAACATAAGGAGCTGTTTGACACAGCGTACCCTTGAAATGTTTGTAGTGAGTAGGCAAAACTTTGGATTTGTATTAATAAAGACTCCCTTTACCCTCAGAAAAGGAACCTGTAAAATAAAGTTCTATCTCTCTCAATGATGTTCACCCTTCCCATTCTGAGGGACAAATGCTACATAATAGATGGCAAGGAGCCTCTCCATTTTATTATGCCCTTTCCTTTTGCTGTGTGTGTTCAGCTCATCTAACAATAGGAAAATAAAGGGCATTCCTTGAATTCCCATAACATGGAGGCCAGTTGGCATTGCTAACCTCTTTATTTTTCTTCCCAAGGTCTCTGTCTCAAAGGAGAATAGTGGTTACAGGAAGAAGAAGAAAGTTGAGTGTGTTGCAAACTGATTATGCTCAGAAGGTGGTTCATTCCCTGCTTAATCCCCTATACCCCATCTTCCTTGCTGGTTATTCAAGTTGTCTCTTTGAAAGAGGAAAACTCTTCTTTGATAGATCTTAAGGATCCTCTTATCTGTAAGTGTCTTGAAGCTTGTTCAAGGTACAAAGCAGTGTAGCAGACAAAGTCTCTATGACTGATAGACTGCGAGAAGGAGAGATGCTTAGCAGCCCTGGAGGAAAGTACTGATTTGTTATGAGGGGAGCCAAAATTATTTTAAGAAAATCTGGCAAAGCAGAATTTTGCTAGTCCTAATTTCACCGTACTGATGAATGTGANAAACATCCTTAAATGCCACTGAACCGATACTTGTGGTAGTTGCCTGAGTGCTCCTTCCAGCCTGCACTCTGCCATTTTCCACCCAACCACAGGATCAGGACCTTTAATTTAGATCTTACTCAGACACTCATAATTTTGATGTTTAACAATTTTCTATAATACTAACCAAAGACTAATAAAGCATGCCAAAGAACATTAGGCATTAATGGACCGCTTCCTCTCACTTTATCTCAAGACACCAGGAGAGTCAGCAAGTGAATACTCCAGCGTGCTTTCGTATGGGAGCATTATATGAAGTAGGATCAATTCTCTTGCACTGAAGAAGTTCCAAGTGGAATTCTCTGGCTGAAAATTACCATGAGAGTATGCTGGAAAAGTATCTTCACATATGTGTCTTCTCTACAACCAGGCATTCTTCTGTTGGTCACTGAACTGCGTGGACTTTTTGATCTGACTTGGTGCAGCGATTCCTATTTCTCAAAGATGCACTACATGTGCAAGAAGAAAACAGGCTGGTGAATAAAAAGACACAGTTTTGTCCTAGGTGAAAATTTGCTCTTCAGTTTAAACAAAGTAGCTTGCATAGCACATTGTGGTTTCCCCATTTCATTTTTTTAGCTGGATAGAAGATTCCACTACAAAATCTCCTATGTGTTCTGTATGATTTCATTTGCTCCGTACAGGCGTCATCTCAGGCCATAATTCTTGATTTCTCCTAATTAGTTGCTGTGGAAATGATTATGTCATAAACACAAACAATGGGAATATAAGGAGCAGATGAATTCTTAAGAAGCAAAGATTTGTTTTCCTGTAAATGACCAAAAAACCCAAAGGAGAGGCATCATAATACTTTCTGCATTGTCTTTCATCTCAGGATTTTACAGTACTTCTCAAGTATTAATACGTTAAAGATTTTTGAAAAGCTGCTGCAGAAATGGTGTTGAAACCTTCTGTGTTAGTTGTCCTCAGCAACTCATGATCAAATCATTGTTGCTTGCAACTAAGAATAAGCTTTTCCTTACAAATTGAGCGTTTGCTCTGGGAGCTGACTGGATTCCTCCCAATGTACTCATCATCACTGGTTACAGAGATTCTGCTGACCAAGTTATTTACACCTGTGCAGTCCAATTTGCTTCAAGGCTCATTTTATCCTTCTGCCTTCAGATTCCTTCCCTCAGAGATTTGTAGGTAATTCCAACACTTTCAGTTGTGTTGCCTCATGGTTGCTGCACGATGTGAATGATCAGTAAATGGTTGTATTGAAGGATGGAATGGAATCTGCAGCTGTGTCAATCTCAGCTACATTCTGCATGACTATCGGGAGAAAAAAAATCAATAAAAATATATTTTTTTGCCACTAAAGTCAGCACGTGTGGCTAAGTATCTTTGGGCAATGAAATTCATCACTCTACACAAGTCCACTGTATAGTGGTGTTCTCCATAAGTGCTCAAAGTGGGCCTTGTGTGGTCTATAGACTGTGCGGATTCATGTGTGGACTTCACCAAGGGAGACACTCTTGGAGGCAGAATATGCCTTTTTGCATAGTTCCTTGTCAGATTTGTACTATATTTTGGCATTCGCAACACCTATGTTGGACAGCTGAATATTTATAAGTCCTGCCTTCTATGGATGGGAAGACCAAGGCACGGAGAGTTTAAATGACTTGTCTAAAGGAGCGTAGTCAGTTAACGTCAGTGAGAGTACAGAGTGCAGATTTTCTCACTCTGGCTCCTAGCCTCCACATAAAATATCCACTACAGCTCTTTAAGTGTGTAAGAACAGATGGATTTCAAATGAATGAGGTCTTTTCTTTAGTGATCAGATGGATGGGATGCTTAAGTGTTAAAATATTTTTGTCTGCCAATGATAAAAAGAATCAGGAAGTTGTGCATAGCTATGGAATAGAAAATCGACATAGCTCTTAAGCTTCCAACTAAAAGGTTTTTTTGAAACTGAAACTATAAGGGCGAGTACGATCTTGTCAGCTGCCTGCATCTGTTATTGGAACTTTACAGTAGTACGTTTCCAGCATTGCCTTGTAATATGCCTGTGTCAACTTTATACAACTCAAATATGCACAAGAAAGATACACTAAGAAGAGCAAGATGCTTTTGCATAGTTTTTATATTATTCACACAACTGGAATGTTTACAACATAGTACAGAGTGTAATAAGAGCAAATGCTGAACCACATCAAGCAGTTCCCTTGTCGTGCATGTCATTTAAATATCAAATCTATAAGGGTGTTTGCTATGTTCTTCACACACAGAAAGACCACAACTGAGTGACTTAAAAGTATCCCATGAGTTTTTAAAAATGCGGACAAACAACTCTTTTCTTTTGATAATTGCAAATACATTGTTCCACTCCGTTGTCTCTGCAACATCTGGTGTTTTATAAAGCATTTTAAAATGTCATCTCCCTTCCCCATTTGCCCACACCCTTCCCACTGCACCTTAACCCCAGCATAACAAGAAACTTTAATTTCTAAGGAGATCTGTGGAAAATCTTGCAAATCAGAGTACGGGAATAGTGTCCATACAGATTTAAGCTATTAAATTAACAAGAAAGCTGAGTCAGTGGCATGGAGCGACAATACCGTACAGAATGGTTTCCGTGAGAAAGATGAACAAGATTCTGGGGTGATTCAGTGGAAAGGTGTTATTAAATGACTCTTGAAGAACAGATTACTTAGAACTTTTTACTTCGTAGCGTTACTTGATACATTAGTTTTGGCTTTCTTAAAAAGGTCACAAGGCAGTTAGTTTCTCAAGAATGAATGGCTGTAACCCCTGTAGTATGTCCTGGTATGTGTCCAACCTTTGAATTGCAAAAAGAGCATAGCTCCTTTCCAGTTAGCTAGTTAGGGAACTCCATAGATTGTGCCTGAGGAGGAAGTTACAGGTTAAGGAATCTAAGTGGACAAAGGGAAAGGCCATTCCTGTGTAGCATTTGTCCATAATCAGGGTATTTTAGCATTTTTCATAGAAGTTCTTGTCAGTCCATTGTAGCATGCAGTAAATAGGATAATTTGCTATGAGAAGCAGTAGTTGAGTAAAGATACAAATCAATTAATATTGAAATAACTTCAGAGGTTTAAAAAAAATTCCAAAGCAAGAGTTCTTTATGGATATCGGGAGGTTTGTGTGGGGGGTGATCTTGCCCAATATTTCTGTCTATCAGTTAGGCATATATCTAAAGCAGGCTTTGTAGTCTCTTCTGTTTTCAGTGAAGAGACACGGAGCAGGGACACCTCTAGGTGGCAGTTCATCCCACCTTGTCTAGGTGAGACTAGGTGCTCAGTTTTCATTTGACTAAATTTAGATGGGATGAATCTCACCTTCACTAGTCAGCACAGAGGAAGATGCTTCACATTCCAATGAATTTACAACAAGACTTAAGTTCTTAGCTCTTGAAGTCAACAGTGTAGAAGATTTCTTCCCTATAAAGATCATAAGGGCCAAAGAAAGGTCCTGTGAACTCAGTGAAGCTGCCTTTTATATCAGTGCACTGTGTGTGGCAAATCCTAAGATGAAATGTACATAGCTGCTGTAGGAAGGCTACGTTAAATGATTTGTGTTAGCCTCTTTTTATATAACAGGTGAAAAGCAGCAAAGTTTTATTCATAATGAAAAATGTCACTTTAAAGTATGTTTTTAAAAGGAGGCTGGTATGTAATATACAGGTGATTTCTGATCATGGGCCTGGTGATTATGATATTCTGCATTCTTGTCCTCATGGTCCTAGTGGCACAGCACTTCTATGTGTGCACAGGCTACTGCAGACTTCCTTAAATTACTGAGTACTACTACTGCCCTTCCCAAAGATTTCTTGAAGGCTGAATAAGACTGCAGCCTCTAAGAAATCTTATTCTGAGCTCTGTGTTGCCTTAGCCAAAATGTTGTTAGTATCCAAGGAGATGCACTGTGACCCTACATCCCTAACCTTTCTTGTGTCTGTTTTGCCAGAGCAGTGTGACTGACAGATGAGTAGGGATACCCTTACCTGCTTTACTCTCACTGAAGCAAGTAGCAAGCAATTACAGTACAGTAGCACTGTCTTCAGCATGGATTAGAAACCAGAGCACCTCTTTTAAAGTCCCAGCTAAGCTCGTACCAGTGTGCTGTCATCTGCTTTCCTTTCTGTTATTGTTAACTCTTTAAGATTTTCCAGCTTGTGCTGCCGTTGGACTTGCATTTTCCTACATAGATATACTCCTTATAAAGACACTTCTTGTTTAAATTAACAAAACAGAAGTTAAAAGGATTCTTTTTGCTCCTACATAAATTAAAGGGGCAAGTTTCAAAGGGGAAGATTCATTTTTACAAGTAAAGGCGTAGTAAAACTGCTCATGAATATGTTTAGGCTGAAAATTAAAGTAGAACATTCCCATAGGGGTTGTGGACACAAGCATTCTAGCTACCAGTTAGCTTGTTAGGTTGAAGAATGCTTTTATAGAGAAGATTATGGTCTTGATGTACAACGGCCTGGATTCAAACACTGAAGGTGGAAGAGATCACGGTGATTGTTCTGAGAAGTCTTGGGTTTCAAAATTCTTGGGTCAAGTCATGCCTTTTTGATAGCTTGTGGCATGCTGTTATTATTAAATGGAAGTTAACAACGATGTAAACTTCGCTGGCTGCAGTCTGTGAATTTCTGCTCTTGAACCTTTGTCTCTGTCTCTCTTGTCCCCTGCTTCACTGTGATGATTCACTAGGATGATTGTGATGCCAGCTGGTGATGCCTCAGCATTGTGAGCTGAAATCCAGTTACTATGCAAACACAATTCCTGCAGCCCTAGAAGTTCAAGTAATAAAGGGTAATGGTGATTCACTTTGGACCATCAGCTTCATGACCTTTAGTTCTCTCATGGTTTAGTCCCTCTTCTGTATGTGACTGCTCCTTGAGACTTTTTTTGGCTCTAGTCCATTTTATTTTAGTTAGCATTTAGTTCACACGTCGTTACGAGAAGCGCTGGTTACAAAGACACACAGCTCTTGTCATAAGAGAAGTATTTCATATGCACCTGCAATTTGACATTTGTGTTGGGGGAATATAGCAGAGTGAATAAAAACACTGAAATAATTTGCTTTTTTTTCTGACTTCACCTGCTATGGAGTTGTTTTGTATTTTTGAAGAAAGGATGTTGAGGTGGATTTTTTCCTTTTCTTTTTTTTAAAGAACTATCTGAAGGTGTGTTTATGGCTTTAGGGAAAAGGTGCATTGTGGGTTACAATGCTATAAGCAGAGAAAAAAGGAAAAATCTGTAAGACAGATGGCTATTTTTAAATGCAAGGGGAAAGAGGTGTTCCATATATAGTCCTCAGGCTTCATGTTTGGAATAGTACCATGGCAATGTTCAAGGATTAATCACTTCCTGTGCACTATTTGTGACAGCAGCATCAACAAAAAGCATTCTCAAGAAGCCTTATCTTCTTATTGCATTTGATCTTCTGTCTTCAGATGCACCTATTCCCGTACACTGAATTCGTTAAGGCCATCCCAGCCACCTTTTGCCGCCTGTGGGCAAATGAAAGGACCCGCGACCTGCTTGTACCTGGCCACCCGAGAATACCCCTGGCTCATGAAGCGGTTCACCACTGTTCCCAGTTGTCCCACCACCCCTTGATCACAGAGCAGAGGCCAGAAGGGGAAAGGCATCAGGGCAGGCTGCAGCTGTGCTCTGTTGTGCCTCAACCAGGTGCTCACAGAATTAGGGAACTATAAATGGCTTCCTGATAGTGTTCCCTAGCTCACCTTCTCTGTGTAAAACTGCACAGGAGAGCAGAATGTCTGGCCTGATAGCATTCACAAAAGAAACATATTTGCCCCTGAAACACTTCTTTGCTGCTCTTTGCAGCGACTCAAGTGGCTTAGCATGACCTAATGTACTTCAGCAACTGCACTGATATTAAGGGGCCAGTCTCATGTATCCACATTAAGTGGAAAGACAAACAATTTTAGTTATGCTAACAATGCCCCTGTAATGGAAAATGTCGATACTTATGCTGATGGGAATTTTCTCTGATCTTCGGTATTCAAGAAACTGTTATTGGAAACTGATATTTCACACCTTCTTGCCATGGTGATCGTTACTCATTAAGTGCTTTTATATCATGATGTCTGGGAGTAAAGGGTCCCCAAATACATGTTAATGTTAATCTATCTTTTCAAGTAAGCTTTTTTATGATGTAGTGTGACTGGAAAATGATCAGTTTTGAGCTTTGCTTTATAGTTCAATTCAAGGCAAATTAAAAACGTAGCTTCAATATGTCTTTTCAGTAGTTTTAATATTTCAGTCAGAGATTCTGTGGTTTTGGGGGAGGGAAAGAGATTGTTTTTTGGGGAAGGCTTGCTTGGCAGGTAGTTTCGGGGTGTTTTTGTTGAAAACTGAGTGTCGAGACAGGAGTTGAGTTGCAGTAAAATAGCTCATGGTACAAGGTAAACGGTATGTTTCCATGGAATATATCCTGTGATGAAAGCTTCTTTCTTATGTAGTCACTGTCTTTAAATAATGCATTCTTTCCAGACACCATTGCTAGTTTGTTCTTTGACAGGTAATTACAAACTTGCTCCTTAAAAAGAAAAAAAAAAAAAAGAAAAAAAAAAGCCATACACCTACAGGAAGGCTTTTAAATGTAGGGCCTGCTTAATCCAGTTTAATCTTTGTTTATATAAATTCATGTGTGTTTTGAGAGCTCATTTTTCAGCTTTGAAGCACCCTTCTGTATTTATTTCGCTCAAACTTTCTGCAGCTCTTGTACTATGAGTAAAAACAATGCTGGCAGTGGGTTTGTGTATATAAGCTAAAGACTTTTTGAAATGCATGCATTTTTGCCAACTGCAGTTGCTAGTTTTAATAGGCAAACTAGTACCACCCTCATAGAACAGTGCCTTAAAAAAGTCAAAAGGATTGCAGATGATGCTTGTGAATTCATTGCCTGAGATTCAATATGATACTTTATCTCAAAATAGGCAGTTACAAAACAATGTAATTTTTATGTAGCAACATCATTGTGTGAAGGAGCCATGAAGCAGATAAACTGAAGAGAATAAGGAAAGGAAGATTTAGGGAGAGGATGTGAATCAGGGATTCAGGAATCTTCCAGATCGATAGAGCAGCCCCAGAAAAAGAATGACACCCAGCTGCTGCAAATGGGCAGATGGAGAAGAGGCCTAGGGTGAAGAAAAAGAGTGACTGGAGGAATAAATATGGTCAGAAGCATAGGGTGGAGTAGATCTTTTTTGCATTTCAAAAAAGGAGAGAAGCAGTTGCATTTGGGAGTGAACAAGATCCTAGTGAAGGCACATGAGGCTTGCTTCCCAGAGTGAAAGAGTTCTTTGGCGACCTTGATTTTTTTTTTTTGTAATTTATTCTCTTCTTGGTGAAAATAAAGATAAACCCCTTTCCTCGTGATCTGAAATGGCTTCCTGACGTCAGTTAGGTATAAGTCTGTCACCTCAAATCAAATATTTTGTTGAGTTTTAAAATACATTGTTGTTTTTTATTTCCTTTGTCTTTAAAGATTAATTTCAAACTGGAAACATAATTCTAGAAGAAATCACTTTGGAATTTGTTTAAGTGATGTGCCTTTGGATTGGAGGTATTTTTTCAGCCCAACTACTGCTGATTTCAACCTGAATTGGTAAATAATTTTCAGGTGGGCTCAAAACTACCACATTATTCATTGAAAGCCCTTTCCAGCTGTACAAATAATGAAAAGTCCTGGTAACTTTTTTCAGGAAGAAAAGCTGTGTGCAATGCATAATTGCTTCCAAATCAATAAATATCATCTAATCCCAGTGGCCTTGGATCCAACCTGAAGCGCTCAGCTGCAATTGTGTGCCAAATACCTGTGTTGTTTGGGAGTTCAGATTGTTTGTTCGTAGTCAAGAAAAGAGTGCCAGCTCACACTGTGTCAAAGACCATGAATGAAAATAATTTTCTGCTGTTTTCTGCTTATAAAGCTATTTTTAATTCTTGTAAGTCATATATCCATTGTAAAATGAGGCTCTTTAGAATGGAGGCATTTGTAGTATCCGGTTACTGATAAAAATGTAGTCATAAGTTATGTGGCTTGATCACAGTGAGAAAATAGAAATAACCAAATAGTTTGCTTAAAGTCACAAAAAATGGGGCTCCTGACTAAAGAAATATATGTTTATTTTAGCGATAAACTGCATACTCCTAACTGAGTGCTAGAAGCCTCCTTCACTTTTTCTAATAATTGTCCCTTGGCACATTCATCACTGTGTGTTGCTTAGAGGCCTGTCTGGTAATCTTTATCTAGTTTTAAATCACAGGTTTTTCCATATGCAGGCCAAATGTTGGAGAAGACACTGAAAGTTCATGCATGCACTCACACATGCTCTCAAAGGCCTTAAAACATCCAGGGCTTATGCTAACAGAAAAAGTTAATAGGCTGTGGTACAGGAAGGAGTTTTAGAGCAAAAACAATTGTCAGATATTCATAAAATGCATTTAAGAGTACATAATTTTGCTCTGTGCAGTGGTTTCAGGTACCCAGAAACTAGGGGGTTTGTTTGGCTCAAGTTGCAGGTCTTAATCTAATAATGATTAAACTGTTGCGGGACATTCTAGTTCTCACTGGAATGCCCTTCTTAGTTACAGGAGGCTATTATGTGCTTTCACTGTTCTATAATGCAGTTGTACTTTCTAATCTATTATTCTAATCAATATTTTGTTCTTCAAGAAGCTGAGGCATAAAGCAGCCACAAAGTGGCCCTTGAGGGAGTCATAGAAAGACTGTACAAAGTCAAGAGAGAGCTCTGATTTTTCTATGCTGTGTTTTTTTCCACCTTGCCATTTCCAGGAAAAATGGAGCCACCTGAAAACTGGTTTTTATGACTAAGATCACCTTCCTGTAGGAAGTACAGAAAATATTTGTGATAGGTGCTGGATTAGATGGAGTTGTTGGTGTAGCATCATATATGTGGTGAAATTTGGTAGTTATGTTGGACCTAATTCCTGTAATCTGAGGAAGACGACTCTGGTATGGGTGACGTAGCTAGTTCCTGTCTTTCCCAAATTCCCAGTTGAATTATGCCACTTTACTCCTATGGATTACCACATTAGGAAACAGAGTAAAATTGGGTGGCAGTTGTGTCACTGGCACACATGTGTATACTTGGTGCGGTGACATGCATACTCACATGTACACTTTTACCAAATCCCAAGATTTGCTTCCAGTTCAAATTTGAAGGTGAATAATACAGAACCTCTTCTGACACTTCTGCTCTGGTGAAATAATTTATCCAAAAATGTAGGCATTTACCTGAACATTAAATTTTTATTTCTTTTGAAACAGCCCTCGGGGAAAAATAACCAAATCTTATAGACAGTAATAGATTTTGATTCACACACTCCCTCACTAGTTATCAGCATTAAAAAAATTAAATTGAATTTACTTGAAGTATTTAAACAAATTACATCTCTTCAGCGACTAGGACAAGAACTACGTTATGTATAAGTTTCTTCTAAACTTAAACTTATCTTGAATTTGAACAATTTCTGTCTGGCAGACCTGACTCTGCAGGAGGGCTGTGTTAATATTTTGCAATACTTTTGTCCAGCACTACTCAGGTAGTGAGGAACAAAATATATCCCCACCCTTCTAAACTATGTTTACAGTAGGTTTTTCAACTGAAATAAAAGAGCATAGTTCTGTCAGTTTGCATGATGGTTGTTCAGCTGTTTGGTACATCTTGCTTTTCTGTGTTCTCATTCAATGTGGAGCTAGTGGAGGATATGCAGCTGCAGTCTATGTCCCAAGAATGAAAGAGATATCAGATAAAAGGTTCAGCAACACCCTCTGGTTCGAAGGGAATGCAAATTTTGGATACAGGGTGATATCACATCCTTGGAATAAGTTGTTATTTTATTATGACTGAACTAAAGATTTAGACCTCCTGTTAGTCATGCAGTTTTTTTAAAAATGGTTACTGATTTTGAGTAGATCTGGATTTAGGCAGGGGATTAGTGTTTATATAGCTATACTAAAGGAAAGGAGTCCATTGTTGCCGAAATGGACACAGTCATTATAAAATGATTACTATAGAATTTCTAATGTCTTCTTAAATTTGAGGAAGATGACTTTTGCCTTTCAACTTTTGTCAGTCTTAATCTGCATGTTGGGAGTGATTTTGCTTTTCATCACAATGGGCTTTGGCAACCTAAGACTTGGCTGGTCAGCAGCAGCAGTGAATGTTGGGGGGAGTGGCGGGGAAGGGAAGACGATTTTATTGTGAGACCAAGTTTTAGTTTTGTTGGACAACTATGACAAGGAGTCTATCTCTTCCAGCATCCCTATGAATTTGCTGAAGCTCTTCAATGCAGTCAGGGCTCTGTACATGCACAGAATAGATGCATGGGTACAGTACACAGCTATGAAGCATGCTTGAGTATTTTGTAGTTTAGATGTGTAGAACTGTAGTTGTCAAGGGATAACTGGGGTCATACTGACCTATTTCAGGAAGAGATTTGGTAATGGAAGATTTATCATTGTCTTCATGCTCAAGAGGAAGTGATGTATTATATACTCAGTGATGCATTACATACATTGTGCATTGTGGACCACACAAAGAAGTAATATTTTAAACTGATTTCACATATCCTTTCAGTGGAGAGAGGCAATGTGTTGGTGGGTGTTCATGGGATATTCATTAATATATTTAGTCATCAGGCGTTATGTCATGGTGCTCTTTTATAGGATACGTAAAACTGTGTTTAGTAAGAGAAAATCTTGGATGACTAACAGATGATAACTAGCAGAGAGAGTAATGACAGATCACCATAGGAAGTTCTTACTGATGGAAGTGGGCACAATGAACAGCATTGTCATTGACATAGGTTGTCATAAGCCATATTGAGAACACTAGTTTTCCACGCCGTTAGCTATTCCTGACTGCTAGCAAAGATTCTGGTCATATTCCAATGGTTTTTTTTCGTAGCTAAAGGTCTCACAGTAGCAATAATTTTAAGTCTTCTGTGTATTAAACTGTAAAAAACACATAAAAATAATTTATCTTTCAATTCCAATAAAGTGGAAAAACCAGAAATGTGGTTCTTGCCTCCACAGAGGCTGTTGGCATTTTCCACTAGTTAGAAAAATGGGTAGTGTGAAGAGACCAATTTGTCTTTAAAATACACATTTACAGTGTCAGATGGTATCTCATTCTGAGCAATCTTGTCAACACATAAACAACATATTCTGCTTGAAGTAATATGTGGATTTTAAATCTTATGTTACCTCAAAAAACCCTACCTCTTTTCCTATAATTAGCTCATACAAATATCATTTTTTAAATTCACTACATTAGCAAGCACTTTCTGGAACATCAAAGTGATAAAGCTCTAGGAATCCTAGAGAGAAAAGGGTTTTGGTCAGAGGCCAAATATTCTCAGCACCTTGTATGCGTTTGCATGTGTGTGTGCATATATGTGTATGTATCTGTAGATACATAAATATGGGAGAGAAAAGATCCTACATCTTAATTAGCCTGTTGGATCAGGGCACAAAATATTAGCCAATGCAATGCAACAATAGAGCAGGGCATAAGAGCTCAGCATAAGAGGGAAAACAAAAGTTTTCTTTGAATCCGCAGGTTTTTTTGATCTGTTTTTTTTTTTTTTTCCCCAGGAACTATGTGACAGCTCAGTTCAGTTCCTCACCCAGTATAAAACTCTTTTCATCTACCCAGAAATAAAAAGACCTTAAAAAGATAGCCTGTCCTTAAAGTAGCCCAACACAGATACTAGAAGGCTTTGGATTTTTGGTATCTGCTTTCTCCTTTCTCCTCTTGACAGGTAAATCAAATTAAAAATATTTACTGACTTGGCATAGAATTTATCAAAATAATTAAGAACCAACATTTTCTGCCTCTGATCCTAAAATGATAACTGTATTATGAAAAAAGTCCTCATTATAAGGTCACCCTGTAAACAGAATATTTTCTGCCTTCACTTAGCAACAGACAGAACATTTTTAATGGTGAAGCAACAGGTTCTTTAGAGCAGACACATTCAGTCCTCCACTGGCAGTTTTAGCTTTGCGAATGGGCCATTTAACCAGATGAAATATGACCTATGTTTTTCATATGATAGCAATACTGACTTCTTTAACTGAATTAAATCCCCAAATCTGGGGGATTTGGGTAGGGTAGGAATAGATATTTGATAGGTGTTTCACATAGATAAGGAAAAAAAGACCCCAGAAACCCCAAGGTCAGAATTTTAGAGCACTGTTATTGAACAGTCTGAGTATTTATGACATGATAGATGTGACCAAAAGTCTTTGAACGAAGCTTCCATGAAAGGGTCATCAGGAAGAATAGTAAAGTTGAAATGTTATTTTTTATATAGGATTTGTTTCATTCACATTTGGCAACCAGGAGGGGAAAAAATAAGCTATTTTTATTCCATGGCACTGAGACCAAAATTCAAGTTTTCTTTAAAACTCATTGTAAATAGGGAATTTGGTGGAGGCCATGAACTGCTTTAATACATGTTCCATCATTCCATGCTGTGTTTTTTTTCTTGGTTCTGTTCACTTCAGCATCCTGAATGATTGAAAATCCAGCTACAACTAGCATAGGCTTCATTGTTGGAGCCGAAGCCTTAGATGTGCACTGAATGGCAAGCGGTGTACCCAAAAAACCTAATGCTGTCTAAAGGGAGAGAAGGCCTGGGGTAGTTGGATGAATACTTAATTCCTTATATCTGTTTTATGTCTCTAGTCAGCCTGGAAACACAGGTTTCCTAGTGAAAGCATTATATGGTCTTTCCAAGAACTCTGCTCTCTTGCAAGAGAGAATATTGGCTTCTATGTAAAGTGTCAGCAATGAAGGAAAAAAGAAAAAAGATATTGCGTAGGAATCTCAGCAGAAAAGCTAGCTTTAAAAAATGATCACAACCCCTTTGTCTGTAATAAAGGTGAAATTCTCACATGACAGAACAGTCCATCCCCCTGTGTCAGAAAAAGGACACTGTCTAGCAAAGAATTCCAGTTGCCCAGAGCAGTAATTACCAATGTTCTGGAATAAGATAAGAAATTGTTTCTTTCTGTTTTATAAATTCTGTGACAAGGATTTCGTGTCCTTCACTAGAATCTCACATAACCTTCCTATGGAACTGTAAGAAATAAACAAACAAAAACTAACCCTCCCCCAAAGAAACAAGCTTTTAAAATTTTAGGAATAATTCTGCGGATTCTGTCGGTTTTCTTCCATCTGTCATTTATTGCATCCATAGCTTTCCATATTTAAACAACAGTCACTGTAATTTACCGCTTAACAGCAATAGCTGCTTATGTCAGCAATCAAAAGTTTTCCAGCAGGAGAAGGAAATTAATATATTTGCTTTGAGTTTTCAAGAATTAATGCATATGGTCACCATACTAAACTGCAGTTCCAATTTATGTTTAAATTGTTTAATAAATAACTTTACACTTCTGGTCATTTGGGATAGCCATAAAAAAAGGAACCATTATATTTGATCCCTTACTGTCGAGTGAAGGAAAGTCAAAAGCCCCATAGCTTGGCATGGAAACCCATCTGGTTAATTCAGTGGAACAACTCCCTTTTGTCCATTTTTCTGTTTATTGTATTATAGCATATTCTTTTTTTCCAGTCTGGTCTCTTGTTCATAGACAAAGATACAACTGAGAAATTGCAAGATTCGACTCAGCAGGAATTTGACCCATTTGTACCAGTTGCTTTGGTCCTACAGTTTAAAGCAGATTTTTCAAACAGAAATATAAAAGTATACTTCATAATGCATCTCTCCTTATTCTTTATTGTCTGTCTTCCCTGATAACATTTTTAATTAGTTTTTCCCATATTTTACCAAACTATTTTTATTCATGCAGCACTCTTTTTATATGTATTATAAATCATTTTAATGGAACAGGCTACGAGCATCTGCCCTTGTTGAGAGGAACCCCCATTGGTTTGCCAAAAATATCTCTTGCATGTAGCGTTGGTTTTTTTAAATGTTAAAATTTAAGCTTTTTTTTTCATTTATTTAGTAGCTGATAATTACAGGGCGGAATTGTACTGTATACAAAAGACATACAGCCATCCTTAACAGAAGATGTGGATCCAACCTGGTGAAGTTATAAACAAGGCATCTCTGTGAATCTCAAACTAGCCATCATGTTTTGTTTTTTTTTTTCCTGCTGCACTTTCCCTAGCAATCCCATTGTGAATGTAAATGAGCATGTAAATTATGTAAGTGTAAATTATTACTAGCATAATAATTTAACATCTTCTAGAGTAGTTGGAACCATAAACAGGCACAATCTTTTATGTCTGCTCTCTGTTATAGGTCCCATTTTAATTGAAGCACTAAAGCTGGGCCCTTTGATTCTCAGCTTTGGCAGTCAATCTAATCTTTTAACCTTGATTTATGTTTTGGGGATAGAAAATTACATTTTAAATAAGCCAGAAGGGGAATCTGAATCTGCATTTTTTGGCCATAGAGCTTCTTTATCAACAGAGAAAAAAAAATACCACACAGCAGCTCCCTCTCTGAAGTGACACAGAGAAGCATGCATTTTCTTTTTTTTTTTTTTAATTATAAAGCTCAAGTTTTAATAAGAAAGGGAGCACAATATAATTTTGACAAAAATGTACAGAAGATTTTGTGTGCATTCCAGTACAGAATAAAAGAATTTAATGAAACCTTGAAATTTACCATAAAGTGGAGCTGTCATCTTCACCATCATCACTTCTGATCTTTCCGATTTGTTTTTTCCACTGATTTCAGAATAATATGGATAAAGCCTGAAGATTGATAGATCCATTTCATATGTCATTTCTTGACATATATACCGTACTGCATTTTGACTACTCTTGGCCTTCACCTTTGCTAGTAGTGGACTTGCTCTCCCTTGAAAATTATGTGTATTAAAATAATGATGCCATTAAAGCCTACAAACTCTGATCATAGCGGGTACAAACATCCTGAGTTTTGAAAGAAAACCTTCCATTTTTCATTAAGTTCAGCCATGTTATTTTTGTGAGGCATATGTGTATACACTGCCTTGTGCAAGATAGTTGTGATCTAAGAAATGCTGGTGGTTGTCTGCATTTTCCTAAATAACAGTCAGAAGATCAGAGCTGAGGCCTGAGTCGTCAGGCAGATTGATGTCTTAATGTATGCATGTTGTAAGAAATAAGACATTTTCACTTTGCCCAAACATTCGTACATAAAGTCCTCCTTACTTATGTGAAGGGTTAATGAAGATCCAGTTTCATCAGGAAGAAGGAAGCCTTTCCATACAGCACTAACGAGATTTTCTTTTGACACTAGTATGTTTATTCACCCAACATGCAACACGTACAGTCATTCAAAGTAATGGTGTTCAGCCAAATATAACATCACAAACACTGGAAGGCTAGAGTTATGCATTCTTCCAGAAAGGATAAAACCATTTTTTTTGGCTCTCTTGTATAGTTGAAAATTGTTAATGTCTGGGTTTATGTGCCAACAAGGGCACTTGGGCATCTCTTGTCTGATCAAGACTGTCGCCTTCTGTGTCCTTCAGGAAAAGACTACCGCCAAACATCACAAAAGGTGACATTTGAGCAGACAAAATGCTGAGCTGAGTCCATTAATCTCTTATTAATCACACTGGCTTTTTAAAGGATGATTTTCTTCAGTGAGTAAAAAAAAATTCTCCCAATAGCTTACCAGATACTGTGAGGACTGGAAACAGGATGGGTAAAGGCCCATGATGGACTGAATTTTCTGTTACCGAGAGACAAAATAAACAAATGTGTTTCAACCTGAGAATGTTCACCTGGGGAACAGTACTTAAGGGACAGTCACTTGCTAGGTCGTTTGACTTCCTTGGATTGGGTTCAAGCTCCCAAGATCATTCCAAATTTTGGACAGCTATTTGAACCAAATTTTCCTATTTCTTATTGGTACATGGATTTTTTTCTCATTACAAAGTTTTTTTTTTCCACATGTCCGGACAGACTGGTTAACTGCTCTTGCATTTCCCATACCCCTTAAGTTTATTGACCAAAACTATTTGAAGCAGCTGCTGATAACCAGCCATTATTGCTGCCTGATAGTTTTTCCCTATTACATTTTCATTTAGTTTCCTTCACACCTTCATGGAACACATTCAGGTATGGTTTCAGAAGTGATCATTTTAGAGCATCCCTGTGGGAGGAATGCAATTCTGTCTTATCTGTCACCACATTTGTGACACAGGTACATGTATTTGTTGGCTTCTTGTATTTGGCAAAGAAAAGGACTGTACCCTCACTGCGCAGCGATCACGTAAAAGCTTTCGGCATCTATGCTTGAGATGTGGATGCATAGTTCTGTTACTTTTTTTTCTCTAGCTTACTTTTGAAATTTCTGTTTCTCCTTCTCCTCCTACTTGTCTGTCACTATGCAGCATGCTAAAAAAAGAGAATACCACTTTTTACTTACAACTCTGTTGCTTACAAGTTGTATGGATTAAGACAGAAAGCTATGAAGTTAGGCATAGACATGGAATGATAGAATCATTGCAGAAATTCCTGTAAATGCCTTAAATGGCTGTAAGACAGTCTTTTTTAGAGACAACTGCATTATTCTTTGATATTTTTTTCTTTTCTTTTCTGAAAGTCTTGACCATTTACTTTTACTCCTAGCAACTGTAGCAGAGATCCACAGACTGCTGATGAAGACATTATGTCTGTTTAAAGCCTGTCCCTTTTCCTTCCTTTGCCATTCCAGAAAACTACAAACAAACAATGTCACATGTAAGATTACCTTTCTACCTCCCTCAGGAACTCACACAGCTCTGCTGTAGTCATGATGTCAGTATCTTTATATATATCTAATCTGTAAGTTATGTTCTCCAGTAATTCCCCAATTCCCATGCAAGTTCATTCAGCTCTGACAGTATTGCAGATGCTCCTGACAGGTATTGTTCTCAGGAGGTGTTTCCAGATGTTTTAAAATTCCAATACATATGCTTTATTTATAGAAGTCACCTTTCTAAAATAAATATTTTAATGTTCTTTCTAGCAGAGGAAAAAAAGAAAAAAAAAGCTGAGTTTAAATATTTGAAATATTTGCTACATTCACCTGAACTGTTTGGGAGTGCTCTCACTATAAACACGTGTATGTAATGTTCAAAAAAATTCCACCACAGCAACTCCTAATATTAGTCTTTATAATGTTTGTTCATTTTTCTTTCCAGTATGTTCTGAAAATAAAACGCATTGCAAACAATGCCAAAGTGATCTGCATAAAACATATCAATGTTCAGGCAATGTAAGGCCTCTATAGACTCTGTAATATTAGGGGGTTTTACCTCCACTTGCTTTGAATAGTGTTATTGCTCCATTTCTAAGCATCATCCATCGTATTAACACTCTGTCCTGGTTTGAGGTAACTTATTGCTCTAACAACCAAGGTAGTTTTGGTGCACCGAAAACCAGCACCAGTGAAGGCCACAATACCGGCTCCGGCACACACTCCGGCCCCCAGGGCCAAGCTGCACCCCAACCCATCCTGGCACCGGTCTCTCAGCAGGCTGCGCTAAAAGTCACTCTGCCGCCTGCACCAAGGCTGGAATTCAAACTATTCAAACAATCTAGCAGAGCTCTAATTGTGCCACAGTCAAGCCCCATGTTGGGCACCAATAAATCTGTTGTGGTTTCAGCCAAATTTACCTAAACCAGACTGACAGATGGCCCTTCCTCTCCCATAAAAGAAGAAAGAAGAGGAAGAGGATAAACAGATTTATGAGTTTAGAATTAACTGAACTACTTTAATAAAGTATTAATACTAAAATTAAAGTAAAAAGAAAATACCGTATATACAAAAAAGAAAGAAAAAAAAGAAAATACAATAAATACAAAACTGTATCAAGCTCCTGGGATGAGGATCATGGCACCAGCAGGCATTGGGAAAAGTCCCAGACCGGACTCAGTGACTGACAGGAGCTGGATTCCAGCTCTGGAGTCAGGAATGCTGGGATCAGGATCAAAGGCAGATGAACAGACAGTGTCCTCCTCAGATGTTGGCCATGGAAGAAAGCGTGTTGACCCTTTGATCCCTTAGGTTTTCTACTGACCATGATGCGGATGGGATGGAATCCCACCGTTGGTCAGTTTGGGGTCCCCTGTCCTGTCCGCTCCTCCCCACAGGGGTGACCCCTCGAGGTTTTTTTGCTTCCCACCCTCCAACGGGGCAAAGAACGCCATTCCCTGCCCTTGGTTGCTCCAGCAATAAGTATAAGCCAGGGCCTCTCTGCACCATTCCTTGGTGTGATCAGGTCTGACAACCCTGAGAGTGAACAGCTTCTGAACAATCTGCTGTTCATTTCAGAGTTTTGTGATGTAGAGGAGAACCAGCAAAAAAAGTAAAACCATAAAACAGAAAATTGGTTCATTTTACCTCAAACCAGGACACACTCCAAACACTTTCCATTATTTTAGCTTTCATCAACAAATTGATCAGTTGAAGTTTACATAGTGTAGCTCAGATATTACGTATCTGTTGCCCATGTTCCCCAGGTTTTGTGGTTTGCATTTGGAAAGGATAAACTATTTCTCACTCTTATCCTTGTGTTTTCATGGTCATCTAGTCACAAAGAAATACTTTAGAAATAAACTTATAAATGGAGATATTTCCTGGAAATAACTGGTGAAGGAGAGTCCACTGCAAATCTAGACCAAATAAAGATTTTTAAAAATTCAAAGGTGTATTCAAAAGTCACCTAAAATATACATGGTATTACGGTTCTTGGAAATAGATGTGTGATCTTGCCTAATTTTGGCGTTAAATACAGGTTAAAGAAATGCATAGAAATTAGTGGATCAAAACAGAAACGAATTTTTAGAGTGCACCAGTAGAATACTATCCTACTATACTGTAGAGAAAAATCCTGTCACTGCCTGCATTTTCTTTTATATACACCCTTGTGCTGGGCTCTTCTCCCTCATGGTTGCCTTCCACTAACAGGTTAATACCTATGGAATCTAGAAATAATAATATAGTGAAATGTACTCAGGATAGAATATGTATTTATATGTGTTTATATGTATATGCACATACATATGTAACATTCTTGTAAAGAAAATGCTGAAGCGACCCAGGCCATCAAATGCCTTGAATATAAAAAAAATGAGATCTGTACTTGATTTGAAATTAAGTGGGAATATAGTGTAACAGCTGTGATTCTGAGGAGATATACCATGGTCTACATCAACTGGGATTTCTGAGTTTCTGAACTGGATTGTCTTGCTGTTAATTGAGCTGAGGGGTTAAAATGCCCTGACGTTGTCAGTATTTATCAATGACAATACCAAACTGGGAGGGCTGGCTGACATTCCAGAGGGCTGTGCCGCCATCCAGGATGACCTGGACAGGCTTGAGAGCTGGGCAGAGAAGAACCTCATGAGGTTCAACAAGGGCAAGTGTAGGGTCCTGCAGCAGGGGAGGAAGAATTCTGGGTACTGATGTACCTTAGAGGTGGACCTGCTGGAAAGCACTTCTGAGGAGAAGGATCTGGGCGTCCTGGTGGATGGGTATCTAACCATGAGCCAGCAATGTACACTTGTGGCCAAGAGGGCCAATCAGTAGGTGGAGGGAGGTCATTCTCCCCCTCTACTCCGCACTGGTGATGCCACAACTGGAATACTGTGTCCAGTGCTGGGCTCCCCAGTTCAAGAGAGACTGGAAACTACTGGAGACTGTCGATCGTAGGGCAGCAAAAGTTGAGGGAGGGAGGGGAGCATCTTCTCCCTGATGAGGAAAGGCTGAGAGAGCTGGGACTTTTTAACCTGGAGAAGAGAAGGCTGACGGGAGACCTTATGAATGCATTCAGGTATCTAAAGGGTGGGTTGAAGGAGGACGGAGCCAGACTCTTCTCAGTGGTTTCCAGTGACAGAACGAGGGGCAACGGGCACTAGCTGGAACACAGGAATTTCCATTTGAATATGAGGAGGAACTTCTTTGGGGTGAGGGTGGCAGAGGCTACCCAGGGAGGATGTGGAGTTCCCTTCTCTGGAGACCTTCAAGCCCAGCCTGGATGCAGTCCTGAGTGATGTGCTCTGGACAATCCTGCTTTAGCAGGGGAGTTGGATGGGATGATCTCTATAGGTCCTGTCCAACTGACATTTTCCTGATTCCATGTTTATGGGGTAGTCTTCTACCTACCAGGCTGACAGAATATTGCTGGTGGTCCTGATGAAAACAAGAGATCAGTTTAAGCAAAGCATACTGTTCCAGTACTCATCAATGAACCATTGACATGCATAGAAGCGGCTACAGACACCTGAATAATTTTTTCCCATTTTTTCTTCCAGTGTACTTGGCTGTCACTCATCTGGGAGCTGGTCTACTTGGCAGTGGCTATATGACGTATGTAGGACTGATAAATTAGTGTATTGTCTGCATATTGCTGGGACTTGATTCAGTGTTGCTTTAGCTTGCTGTTCCATGTTGACTATTGAAAATAAACCCATGGAGAATTGATGCTTTTGAAACCACATAAATACTGTTGTTAGTAAGAGTATTAGTATTTGTTAAGTTATGCAAAGGACGGCCAACAAATTCCTTGATTGTCCTAGGTGCTGGATAAACCAAGAGGTGTCGATCATCAGTAGCCAAGGAGTTCACTGTCTAAATAAAGCAGGAGTAGGGCAGGGTAGAGGTGTCAGGCAAAAGTGTGTGAACTGCCTGGTATTTGGGATAAATGCCATTTCCATGGTTCTTGGCTTCTACAATTTCCCACGCAGTTTGAGGAGTCCAGTGGTGGAGATAGAGTTTCCTGTCACTACTTACGGGTGTACCTCTCCAGGAAGGACTCAAATAATTTTAGAGCGCTACTCTCACAGCAGAGATCCAAGATGATGGGAAAGGATGTCTGTCCTTTGCCCATTGATGGGTGGAGAATACTCATCAGTCTCCTAGGTGGTGTCAGTTGTGTGTCCTGGCTTGACTCCAGACTATGCTGTGTCTAAAAGGTTAATTTCCATTAGATGAGAATGTCCTTGGCCTTTGACTAACTTCTCTGTGGACTAGCCCGTGGGAAATTTGACACTGGGCGGTAGTTGGCTAGAACCAATGTATTCAGGGTGGGTTTCCTTTCTGAGGATAAAGTCCAGGAATAGGAGTTTGGCATCTTCTGCCAGCACTCAATGCATTTGTGGCCATCAAAGGTAGTTCTTTTTATTACAGAGGTTTGATACTCCATAGAAGCAACCTCTTTGTATTTTCCAGCCTATCAATGACTAATGTACATTTTGAGATGCAGTATTTCAGCTGATTTACCTAGTTGTCCACTTATATGAATTTGTTCTGTTAACTTTACTATCAAGGAGCATGGGTTAAAGAATTATGCAACATATTCCTGCACTCAGCTTTGGTTCTGTAATATCTATCTATGAGGAACTGAAATCCATGAATGCTGGTATTTCTACTGAGGCTGTATCTCTTTCAATGTCAGTGAAATCTCTTTTGTGTTCATGCATTGTTTTCTTATGGCAGAATCTTTAGTTTTGTTTAATAAGCACTTTTCATAATATATGCAGTCAAAGTGGAGGTTCTGATTGTGTTTTTTTTCAACTGTTAGGGATGAGAAAGCCTGATCTCTGCTTCAGCCTATATTCCTGATAACAGTACTTGCAAATTTGCCTTAGTTTCTAGGATGCTGCTCAGTTTAGTTTTGTGCTTGATTCAAATACCATCCAGTATGGCAGTTTGCCTCGTAAGTTTCACTGAACCCTGATGGACAATTAGTCCTTAATCTACCTCAGTCTTGCAGGTTTGCAGTTGTATCTTTCCCTGATCAGTGGAACAGTTGACAACTGGGATTTTCCTTGTAATGGTGGAGAGGTGTACTGAAGGGACCAGTATTGTACTGGCATTGTAATCTTGCTCTCATATCTTGTATGTGTCAAAGCAAATTGAGCTGATAAAGCTTCTTGTACTCGTGGTGCGTTACATCTGGTAGCCCCCATATGGGCAGCTGATGGTTATTGAGTACAATGTTAGCACTTCCCTACTGCTACTGTGCAATACCAACCCTGGGTGCAAGGGAGAAGAGACTTCGCAAGATGAAGAGCTGACAACTCAAGGCGAGGGAATTTGTGTCTATCATTATCTGTATTTTATGACCACAAATGTTTTTAATTGATAGCATCATTAGTCCTGATGACAAAATTATGATATTATCGTGCTACTATTATTGTGCTATTGAAAAATCAATTAAGGACAAATATGAAAGTTGTATTAATTTTTTCCCAGCATTATAAAATATTACTGTGTCACAGTATGAAGAAGACTCATCACAGATTAAAATTGTACTTTAAATGCTATCATCATATTTGAAAACTGGAAGGACCAAGAATGGTATTTGGATCCCATTCAAGTAATGTTTTGTCATTACACTGAGTCAGGGATCCTGAATAATTTTTCCAAAAGGTTAGGTGTGAGGTCAGTACCTGAGTTATTTTCTCACATGCTCTTTATAATCGCCTTCAGTGGAAGTCTGCTTGAATAAGAAGTAAAAGCTGGGAACAGAGCTCAGTAAACATTATCCACCTCAACACAATAGCAAACTTCTTACTGCTTTGTGAGGAAATGGGTTTGAATCTTCTAAAGGGCTTGTTCTGGCGTGTGCTGGTAGGACTCTTTCTGTTCTGCTTTCTCATATACATGCTGCAAGGAATGGATTTATGATTTTCAGAACTATCACTTCACGTGTCCCCCATCCTTCAAAAAGGATCCCAGTTTTGAAGAGTTACATTTTTACTGGCTTCAGCTTTAGTGTTCATTATTGTAGCAGTCCCTGTTTGACATATACTTCACATGATTTTAATCTTCACAGTTGTGGGAGTTCCATTGTAAAAAAGATGCTATTAATGTCCTCCAACCATTGTTCAAACATTACCACCTTAATAAATACAAAACAAACCGACTTTTAAATGTTCTCTTGGTACAGGCAAAGCCATTCTGCTTTTTGCTTTCATTTCAGCCTGTAGGCAAACATTGATTTTAAAATCTGTCATACAGTCTGATTGATCACTTTCCAGGAAAACAGAATTCAAGTAATTTTTAAAATAGATACATAATGGATTAAACAGAGTTGCCACATGAAGAAGAAATGAAACATTCTATTTCTTTCTAATGTCAGAGGACGTGATATGGCTCTGTTTGGCAGTAAAACCTTCTAAATAGCTCAAGAATTCACTAACCACACAAGCACAAAAAAGACATAAACCCAGAAGAATTTCAGTCCAGGATGTACTCATCTTATATTCTTCAAGTTGCTGTTCTAATAAATGAAGTATGTTTAAAAAGCAGGTCTCAGTAGATATATCAGAAGCACAGCCCTCTAGAAATGCAGCATTATAAGATTAAGAAAACACAAAGGTGAGAACCTGACTTCATTGAGGTTGACTTCTAAGATCCAGAATTTTACAGAGTTTTGAAAGCCTAACTGTATGAAGTTACAGTTTTAAATTTGAGCAGGATTGACTCAGTGGTTGGTAGGAAGATACACTGAGTTTCTGTTGATGATTTTTAGTTAATATCTAGAGAGAAGTCTTGTCCATTTTGAGAATAGTGTTAAAGATTGTCATTTTACATGGTCTTGGTATTCTTGGAGACTTTCCCCCTTCTAAAATGGCTGAACTTGGTTACTTCAGAACCATATGCTCTGTGTAGCATAAGTGTATATGTATTTCTCTGTCATTTCTCAATAAACCAAAAAATAAATTAAACTCCTTTATGGCATCCCATTTTGGATATCTCAGCTCTCTAAACCAGGTTTGAATACGTAAGCTGTGTACACATTCTCCAGTTATTTTTACTAAAACACTGAACCAAATCAGCTTGCAAAGAATCGCTCAAACATTGCAGTTAACATACGGAAAAGAATATTTTTTATAATGTCTAGCAGTATCTTCCCAGCAGTTTTATCAGTTTTTTAGTTTAATTATGCTGTGGAGTTGTACATTAAGAGGTGTGAGAAAGTGGGACAGTTCATATTTTCCTGTAAGCCACATGTACTTAGCCAATGTTCAAAGTAATTTAGAGTCTAAGATACAGTGCTTGAAAAAAGAACCCTGTTTACATAAAACACAGTTTAGCAGCCAAATAAATGAGAGGAATGTTTTCAGCAGTACTTGCATCCAAGTGGGAATGAAGCCCATCTAAAGGACTTACCCAGGAACCAAACACGTTACTCTACCATTTTTTAGTACCCCCTGTTTCCCCAAAGTTTATTGACACCCATTGCTAACTAGTTGGAGACCATTGCTTTTGCCAGATTTTGGGTAGGCGCCTTGTGCTCATTCACCTCAACCTTGCGTTCCAGTCACATTGTAGCTTAATCTTAGCAGCTCCTGGTTTCTGTTCAGTTAAGTGGGGGAAATCCTCTATTTATTTTGTGTACATTTGCAACATAACAGTAAATTATTCTGAAAGTACGTTACTCATTAGAATGTGTGAAGATATGTGTTCGCATCAGCTGAGGGAGGAGTGATTCCATCAGTACGTCAGTGATAACCTAATGTCAGTCAACTGTGCTAGAGGTTTGCTTCCAGAAAAAAAAAATGGTGTAGACTGATTCTGAAGGTATTATGACATAATTTTGCCAGGTTACTGTGCTCTGTAATGCAGATGTTGCATTTAACCTATTAAGAAAATATATTGTAAATAAATGGTGTCAAATCAGGCAATGACAACAGTTAATTGAAGTTGTAAATGTTTTTGCAGTAACGTTCTTATTTTGCAATGCTGCATTGCCCTTTACATTTACACCTATTCCTTACACTAATGTAAGCTCTTGTAATTCCTATTTTTTTAGAACAGGATATGGAAACAGAGCAGGTGAATGACACCGTATTTGTTCTAATCATTCTTGGATAGCCAGCATTACAATGCTTGAAGTCTTGATGTGGTTCAAGAGATCAACCAAAAAAGAAGGAGTTATGACAATAGTTATAGCTGATAGTCTGACCACTTGTGTGCCTGGCACAAGTTCGGATTCCTGTGCCTTCACAGTTTGACTTCATTTTCTTCCTCTTGAGGGAAATAATTTCAGTTATTGGTTTCCTTTTTGAAGTTTTTGTTTAGAGAGTTCACAATATAAAAAGTAATTATTCTGTAAGTTTACAGCTTGCCGTAAGAAAGAAAACATTGTGGTATCCTGGAGATTTGCAGTGTGCACAAATTAAAATAAATTTATCAATTTTTTCTTCTACTAAATAAAATCCTAATATTTTTACATGCTTTAAAAATTGTTTCTGAAAACCTATTTTACAAAGACCCATAGTACCATGTCCCTGTTTGAAAGGTAAAATCAAGATCTTATTCAGAGTATTTTCCATGATCTGTTTCCCAGGCATAGTTTTTCAAATATAGCTTCCTTTAAAAAATACTTTTCTGTCTTGCAGTTCAATTTCCTGTGGTACTGGTTATGTTGAGAATCATAAGCAAAGTATTCTCTGAGAGTTCGTGGATCGTCATGTGCAACCTAAGATGGGAGGGGTAGAGGAAAAGGAGGGAGGGCGAAGGTTCCTTCCGTTCTTAAAAGTAATTGTCCTGATGTGATGGAAATTGCAGTCACCTGCTTTAGCAGTGGAAAATCTTTAGCTATAAGGAAATCTACAGCATCATCACTTCATTACAGTTGCTAGCAACCTCATGCTGGACAGCAGCTTTGATGAGACTGATAAAGGCAGGATTATTGAAACAACAGAAGTGCTTGGGGGACTGTAGTTATAAACTAGACAGATCCTCTTGGTGAAGCTACTGCATAAAATCTTTATGCCCTTGCAAATTGTACCTGGAGCAGATTTGGGACTTAGGAATGTGGAGCTGCAGGTTTTTGCTAGTGTTGGGTAAGTTCAGAGATAACGTCAGATGGGTTATTCCAGTGCTATGTAAGTATAAATTAGCTCAGATTTCAACCCCAGGTTTTATTAAACTTTTTTCCCAATTTACCAAGAAAACTGAATTAATCACTACTGATCATGGCTGAATATCTAAAGCAACTGAAGTTTTTGTTACTCAGCACATTTCAAACTGAACTATTAAGTTCCCTCCATCCCAACTGCCCATCTTTAAAATTAAGTTGCCTTATAGGGCTGCAGGTCTGCAGTTACTTTTTGGTATGTTTTGTAAGCATCTCCTGTGTTCTTTCCCCTAAAATTGTATACAATATGCTGCAAATACAGTGTCTTGTTTGTTTTTAAAATGTAAAAAAGAATTATTCTTACCATGTAAACTTCCAGGCAAGTGAAAATGATGGGTGTTTCTTTTTACCTGTGCCAGTGCATCTTTCTCCTTTCTTCTTCTAATTTTTGCTTAGGAACATCTGGTAACTTTATAACTAACTGTCAAATTTCTATTTCTGTTCTATTACCAAACACCTGCATGCCAGCTGAGTATGTTCAGACATTCCTGTGTATCAGGAGAGTTACTGCCACCCTGGCTTGTAACAAACTTGTGGTGTGATAGCACAGTGAGATTCTACTAACTCCCCAGTTATTAATTTAGAGATTAAAGAAAGGCTATAAAACCTGGTACTTAAGGTATTAGCTTAATGAAGTACTAGCTAATTAAATCCCTGGTACTTTAGTGCACTGCCTGTGAAATACTGTATTAAATCCACTGATAAACATATAGTGTTCTCACTTACCTTCTTTATTCTCTTGATTTCACTTTGTGACAAGAAATTCTGACTGCTTTTCTGGGTGATTAGCCCAGGATAAACTTAACTCAAAAGATGTATTTGAAAATCTCCGAGTGAGCTGAAAAATCCATATAGAATTAGAAAACCTAGTTTAAAAATGTCAGGCCTGTGGACTAAGTTTTAACGTCATTGAAGTCTTTGGCACTTTCTCGTGAGGTTCAGTGATGTCATGATGTGAACCAAAATTTTTAAAGGGGATGAGTCAAATGACACTTTCATGTGAACCAAAATTTTTAAAGGGTATGAGTCAAATGACACTAAGAGCCTTATATAATAGATGTAATACTGGAAAAAACATTGTTCTCAAATATTCATAAACTAATTAAAAGTTCTAATAATTGCAGTCAAAAAAGGCCTGGTGTGCTTGTGAGCTTGTCTGTTTTTTCCTAGCTATATCAGTTGAACTAATGAAAGATAGTGCCTCTCTTTCCAAATCCTGCTGCATATAATAGTTACCATTCCATGTTCTTCATTGTTCTAAGCTGTGTTATAATATGAGGCAGTGTTTCTGCCTTTGAATCTCATTAGGATAAGAGAAATCTCTTTTGTTCCAGTCCTCTAGTTTGTCAGATGGGGTCAGTAGAATTTCCAATCGAGCTTCACCTGTCTGACTGTTCCACCTTGTTGCTCAGTGAAGACTTTTTTAATTATGCCACCGTCTTGATGTTTGATAAGTTTCATCCAAACCACCTCCTCTTCACTGCTCTCTGCCACCTCTACCTTACATATCCTCTCTTTTTCTGCAGCTTTCAGCTCCAGCTGCCTCTCTTCAAGACTCACAGCCTATTCCCACAGTCCTCTGACTGTTTTCTTTTCTAATCACTGTGCATTTCACAGCTGGGCCATTTACATCAGTTCTGGCAGTCACCTCTTGGCTGTGTTTGCTGATTCTGGTCTGAATTCTGAATGTGTTTCCCTCTCCCTTGATATCATCTGAAGTCACCCATCTAGAAGCTCTCTAGTGTCTTACTTATCTTTTAGTTGTTTTTGTTTTGGCTTTTTTTCCCCCTGTAATTTGCCTTATTTGACTTTTCTTTGTCTTACTTCCTCCAGCATTATTTCTCATTTTGGGTTGTATGAACGCTGCATGGGAGAAGGAAAACTCATTGGGCAGAAGCAGCGTGAGGTGGGAGATGGTCAAGTTGTGGTTCATGACAGTAGCTTTCAAAAGGGAAAACACAGATTGGAGACTCAGAAAACTGCTGCTGAATATCACCTGTTACCGTATGAATGAAGCCATAGGAGACTAAGATGAAACTGGGAAAACTTCAGTATGAGCAGCTCTGTAAGAAACAGGTGGGCCTAAGGAAGCGAATGGCTTTGATGGCTGACCAGATTTCTAACGCTTCTCATTCTTGTGATTCCAGGAGAGAGTGATGAAGGGGAAGGTGATAAGCCAGAAGGGCTGTTTTGTGCAGGGGAATGAATGATAGAAAATGCAGCACACTCGGCTGCTTGGAATAACCAGCTACTCATACTGGAAAAATCTTAAACAGCAGAGGGTTAAATTCGAGGTGGTAATTCTTAGAAAACATGTTAGAATTCATATGAAAAAGCTTTAAGGACTTCATTTTAATTGACCTTGGATACACAGCAGGTCATGGCCTTGTGGCAATTAGAACCAGAGTGCTCATTGGGGAACAATACAGCTTTAGAAGGCCAAGAGCTGATTCCTAATCATAAGTGCAAATGTTCTCATGTGTGTTTAATATGGACTGGGAAATACTATACAACATGTTGGTCTTGAAGAATTTGGAGAGAATGTCTTGATATATTATTTTAAGGTTAAATATGAAATTTTGAACACATTGTTTAGTACATTTTAAAATAATGAGAAAAAGTATGATAAAGGGCCAGACGTAGCCATAACTCCATGCTCTTGTAATAATGAGATCAATAAACAGGTGAGGCAATGACCTTCCCAACGTGTTGTTGAAAATGTGATTGTGAAGACATGGGTTCTAACTAACTTTTTAGGAAGGAGGGGTGGGTGCAAAGTTCCCCACAATAAATTTGGGAACAGTCAAAATAAAATAAATGCTAAAATTATCCAATTTACTCCAGGCTTTGTGAGGAAGAATGGGCAAGTAATTGCCAATTATGGAGTGGGATTGGAATGCAAGTTGTAGAGGGATAATTAATTGAGAGATATTTAATTTTGATTAACGTGGCTTGAAAAAGTGCCATCTGAAGTGGTTTTCAGGACTGCAAGGCAGCCTGCTGCAGATGGGCAAGGGACAGGCATGCAGCGCTAATGGAGCTACGAAATAGATTAGAATCTGTCATGTTACTGTAAACAAAACACAGGATTAAGGAAGAAGAAAGGATAGTATTATGATGAAGAGTTCGGTTCCTCTACCAGGAAACCTGGGGTCCTTCCCAGCTTGTGTGTGGCCTCTGGGGTGGAGTGGAGGGGCTGGATTGCAATGCACTCCAGGGGCATTCTTGCAGTGTTTAAAGTAGCTCCCCTACCAGGATGGTTATATTAGCGTTCCCTTCATCACTTTTCTAGGTTGGGCATTAGAGGAAAGGGCAATGGAAGGGGATTAGTGGATTTGTGACTGGTACTTCCCTTCTTGCAAGTTCAGTAGGTGGAGTTGAGCGGGAAGAGGTCGGGCTTGTCTTCGTTGTTTTTCCACCCTGCCTGCTGACCTGCCACCTTGGGTAAAGGACTGCCGGGAGGCAGCTGTGATTCAGCTAGTGCCATAGCTCTTCCCAAGGGTTTCTGTGAAGCAGCACACATGGCAGCTTCTTTTTTTCTTTCATATCTCTTCATTTCACTGTCTCCTCATTACCCAATAGAAATATTTGGAAAAGGTAGTAGTTGCATTATCCAAGGCTTGTATTTATCTAATTCAAAGAATAATGAGATCTTTGGGAAGAAAAGCAAAACACAGTTATTAGTTTGTTTAAAATAAGTATTTATACAGTTGAGAGACTGATTTTCATCTTGTTTTAATTTTCATTTAATTTCATTTCATTTCATTTCATTTCATTCATTCATTTATGAATTTGGGGAGGGGGTTATACCCTCTTCCCCCCATGTTCGCTCAGTTGTAGATTTTAGGCCTTCTTAGAGCAGTGGTTCAAAATGGAAAATGTGATTGCTGTGAAGAGGCATCATTAGTGCAATACATGGAAGGGGACTGCCTACCTTCCTGCACAAACCATTTCACCACAAAGAGATTCTTGTTCTGACATGCAGCTTTCAGCAAAATCAGCCAACAACTGTTAGCCAGACACGAGTGTCTTTGGCATTCAGCAAATGACTTGCACATCAGACAGTGCTGATTACTACCGTAAGACACTATAAATATCACTTTTTCTATTACACTTGTAAAATTGATACTTTCCCCCTTTGCTGAGCTAGTATGCCAGAAGCTTTGTTAATTTTGTGATGGAGTTCAAGGAAGTAGTTCTGGCCGCAAAATTACAAACAAACAAAAGAAGAGTGTGTGTGTCATTATAATGTTCTTTGGCTGATTCTGCTTTCACTATCACCTGTTTGCATTGTTGCAACCCCTCTGCCCAAACAGACCTTTAATTTTTCTTTGCCTTCTGACTTCTGTATTGGTTAAATATGAACCAAATTTAGCATTATATGTTTGTCTATATGCTGCCTAATTATAATCTTTCCTTACTTTTGCAAAGACGTTCATAAATTTGTTAATCAGATGACATTAAGTACCTAATATTTATAAAGTATCTCAGTAGTTTCATTTAAGTAGTACTTACAAGGAGAGTCCTTAGTAAAGTTCAAATGCATGGGTGTTTTCTCAGATGATGGTATTTTTCAACCTGAACTGTTGGGTAAACCTTAAAAAAGGTTAATCTGAAAAAGAAAGATTAAGCACAATATTTCTTTGCAGCAATTTAGAATGGGACAGTTGAGAACCTTTTTGATCTTTCTTCCCAAAGAAGAGACCAGTTCATTTATATTTTATCAGAAATCAGAACATGATTGTTAGCACTTGGTTTCCAAATGAAACAAATGCTTCACTTGACCCCAGAATTTATTATTTTTATGCTTTTGGCTCGAACTGTGGTTTGAAAAAGGAACTATTTGCAGAAGGATAACATTGTTAAAAACACTCCTTTACTTCTAGAAGATTTCAAAATCTCCACAATTCCTGGTCAGAAAAAAACAGAATTTAACTATACTGATTTTAAAACTCGTGTTCTGAAAATACAAGCTCAGTTCCAATAGCGTAAATACTATGAGTTCCCAGGAACATTGTACACTGATAAAGCTACTTATGTTCTTAGAAGTGTTAGAACAGTTAAGTCTCAGTTAAGCTTTTGTATCTACTTAAATGGCAACAGAGGTTTTGTAGCTGCATGGTGCCTGAAACAGCATATTCCAGTATTTCTCTAAGCACAACTGTACAAAATATCCTTAATCATTGTTGTTTATAATAACTAGGAACTGAATTTAGCTCAAAACAACAACAAAAGGTCGAGGAGTATGACACTATAAATCTTGATGCTGGATATTCTTGTGTTCTTTTCCTCATAATATGCAGATATACTTATGCAAGATTGAGCCTGCTGGAAATTCTTGAAGGTTGAAAAAGAGGAAAGAAAAGGAGAGGCAGCCACCTTGATGAGTCAAATAGATTTCAGAAAGAACCATTATAGATAAAATTGTTCTGAGCCGAGAGCAGAAATACGAAAAACAAATTGAAAATTAAGAAAATGAAATATAAATTACATCGTCTTATATATTTTTCCTTTCTACTTTTCTTGCCAGTTATAGAGCTACTGGGAAAATTCACACTTTTTGAAGGGACCGAGAGTTATGTACAGTAGCATAGTGACAGGATGAGGGGCAATGGCTTCAAGATGGAGAAGAGCAGATTTAGATGGGATATTAAGAATAAGTACCTTACTCTAAGGGTGGTGGTCCACTGGAACAGGTTGCCCAGGGAGGTGGTTGTGGCCCCTTCTCTGGAGATATTCAAGGGGAGGCTCGACGAGGCCCTGGGTAACCTGGTCTAGTTGGGGGTGTCCCTGCTGACTGCGGGGAGGTTGGACTAGATGAACTTTGGAGTTCCCTTCCGGCCTGGACCATTCTATAATTCTATGATAATAACCAGGTGAAAAATCATTGTAGCTGATAAGATCAACATTGTGCCACAGATTTGTTCAAGTGTGTAGTTGAAAGCATGAGACATGGGAATGGTACAACATCTTCCACCAGTTCAAAACTCAAGCCCTCCTTTAAAGCTGCTTCTCTGCCTTTGAAAGGAAAAGCTTCTGAATTCCTGAAGTAAGACACATCTTAAACCATATGAACCACTTTCCGTGCTGACAGAATTTAGTTAAAGCTCATTATGTAAAAAGGTGCTATAAGGAAACTTTATAGAGTGAATGCTCTTTATAAACTCAAAGCTAAGGTTCAGCCAGTTTCCATCTAATCCTCCAATATTGCCTGCAGCAGTCAAGTAAATTTCATAACAGACTCCCTCCCCCAAATGAAAACCATGTGCCTGCTTCATTTTTCACTCCTTTCTGAGTCCTCCCATTCAAACCTCTCCTGGCCGCTTTAAAGAATCTTGCAAGAATTCATAGAATCAAAATATCAGTTTTAATTCTGGCTGTTATTAATTAGGCCTCATTAGCCACGGAGACCAGCTTCAGGGCAGGTAAGACTGTGCTGGGGAAGGGATCTGTAGCGAAAAAGGCCGACGAGAAGCTCTTTTGGGGCTTTTTTTGAAGCCGGGACAAGGCCTCTGCTTGTCCAGGGGGCTGTCAGCTGGGGGCGGTGCTGCTGAGCGAGCCTGGGCGGAGCCACCACCACCCCCGGTTTATCCCGCCCCCACGGGATAAAAGGCGTCAGGGACCAGTCCCTGCCCACACACAGTGCA
>VXBJ01004250.1:0-45313 GCA_013400055.1 Nycticryphes semicollaris
TAGAGTCAAACAATTCCCTGATGATGAAATACCCCTTTAGAAAGCCTGAATCACAGAATCACAAGAATATCAGGGATTGGAAAGGACCTTGAAAGCTCATCTAGTCCAATCCCCCTGCCAGAGCAGGAACACCTAGAGCAGGTCACACAGGAACGCGTCCAGACAAGTTTTGAATGTGTCCAGAGAAGGAGACTCCACAACCTCTCTGGGCAGCCTTGCAAAATATTACCTGTGAATGCTGGTCAGGAGTCCTGCCATTGGACAGGTGGCTGTTTTTCTCAGTATTAAAAACAAAACTAACAATCAAAAAGGTAGATTTTTTTTTTATTTCAAAGCCTAGACAGCTTTTAATTCTTTAATTCATGATCAAACACAAAGCTTAAATGGGAAACATTCATGTTAATCTTGGTTTATGGTCTGTCCATTACATATAATTTTCAGGTTTGTTTTCTATCCCTTCTTCCTACCCCGCATACGTATTTTTTCTTTCCCTACTTTTATTTCCTGTTTCACCTTTAAAACTAATAAAACTCTTTAATCATCAAGCTGTTAATTCAAATATTTCTTTTTCACCAGTGCGGAGAATGAAGATTTTCTTCACTTTCCTGTAATGGATTTGCAACAAACATCCACTAATCAAGACAAATAAAAGTGAAATCACGAACTACCTCAGGCCAAGCGTTTCATACTTAGGTGCTTAATGACAAGCCCATAAATCCATATATAAGTAACCAAATAAACAACCCAATTTAAAAAATATAGAACTTCCAGCAATTCCCATTGATTTCCCTAGTCATTTTGTTTTCTCCATGGCTAGTGAAAAATTGAGTACTGATACAATGACTAACTCTACGTATTCACATTTGAAAATATTGACTTTAGGAACATTATTTTGAGAACCTTGTGGCCCAATATAAGAAATTATAAATACCAAAACTGGGGTTTGCAGCTGGCAACTGTAAATCATGGGATTAAGAAGATAACTTCTTAGATATCTTACCATGTCAGACACACTGATATATAGTGTCACTAAGTTATGCATATTGACCTGAGGGACCTGAGGTGAAAAAAAGAAAATTGTTTCTAATGACCAGTAAATCAAGGCACGCAGGACTGCAAAGTCTAAGACAGCCACTGCCCGAGTTCGTGTTTGCTTTTGTAGTGGGTAGCAAGAGAACTGTTACTACACTAAACTCTTAACTTTGTCTCAGCCTAGGGAGTTCTCAGAATGCCATCTATCCATGGACCTGACACTATAATTCCTCTGCCACTGATCCCACGAGAGAGACACTTTTAAATTCAGGTTCCCTGGATTTTTGCAGGCAGTGGGGGCATGTTGTTTCAAACGCTAAACTCAAAGGAAAACAAAATAGAGGAATGGGCTAGGGAGTGTGGTTAAGACCTAGAAAGTATAAAGAGTGATGCTTTCATCCACCCATATCTGTGCTTCTGTCTGTCTGAAACCAAGTTCACTGACACCACAGCAAAGCTTTCAGCAACTTCCATAATGTAGGAGCAGACCCCATTGGGAAAGTACTGAGAAGAATTCATACCTCCAGAGCTTGAAAACAAAACCTACACCTCAAAAACAAACAAACAAAAAACCCCAAGCAAACAAACAAAATAACAGCAACAACAACAAAACACACCAAAAACCATAGGGAAGAATGACCAGTTGCCAAATGTTGGCTACTTCTGGACTACCAGGACTGTCATTTTATTTCAGACATTTCCCAGCTGGCTACAGAATCTTGCAGCTTAAACCTCTGTGCAACTGTGGCAATATTGACACACAGCGAAACTACCGGTATCTGACCGATCTTCGTGGGACTGCCAATACAGGATGCTGTTTACTCAGGAGTGTTATCAGCCATAGGGTCTCCGAGCTCCAGTTGTTAGGAAACATTCATTATCAGAATCTCGTAGGAAAATTGCGAGAAGGCAGCAAATATGATGAGGCAATGTTCTCGGTTTTTCTCATGCAACTGCCTCTCGGGACTAATTAAGAGCTGCTTTTGTAATTCACCAGCTATAAATTCTTTTCAGATGCTTTTGGAAACACTGTGTGATCTCCTCGTCGAGATTTTGCTTTATGCTGATCCGGCAAGTCAGCGCAACTTCCCAAAGCACGTAACAATCTGTCTGATTAACGGAGAGGGGAAAGCTGAGTGCGGCAACCAGTTTGTTAATTTGCTGTTTCCCTTCCTCACTCACTTCAGGTTAATTGTACAACCTGCAGAAGGCCGCGCTCCATTCCCCTGCTAGACTTTTTTAATTAGTGTAATAACACCATCTTATTTAATGACCGAGCAGAGCGAAGAGCTGGAAGTAACTACGGCTGTATTGCGAGAAGAGCAACGCAGAGCAGTAAGATGGGATCTTGAAATGCAGGTTAAGATTGGACACCGAAATGCAGACAAATATTCTCTCCTTCTAGAGGAAGCAAAGGAAGGACAGCCACAGATTTAAGGCCTGCTTGCAATGTCCCCACCTCTGTGGGCAGGTAGGACCCACTATCAGGCATGTCAACTGTGTTCCAGAGCACTAGACAGTTATCTCCCACCCATGGATCCAGCCGGATCTGACCTCCTTACAGTTACCCCTGGGGGGGAGAGCAGGCCAACAGTAGGGGTGCAAGTCTGGATAAACAAAAGGACATTTCATCCTCTTCCCGGTGCATCTCCTACGTCCAGGCTAGAGGCAAAATACAGAGAAGGTAGTGGATAAGCAGAACACCAACAGAAAATGTATTTTTTGCTGAGTCTGACACTGGGGGAAGGGAAGAAGAAGCTAATCATGGAAAAAATAAGCCAGGCCAGAGGGAGGGCAGCAGCAGCAGAAAGGGGGTGGCAGAGCTACCCGTGGCCACCCATGCAGCTGGCCAAAACCCAGCTGTGGAAGGAAAGAGTAGGCTCTGAAAGAAAATTATGAGATCAAGACATAACTGGACCTAATGCAAAAGGCTGAGGGATGTGAGAATCTGCACAGTGTCTTAGCGAGATTTTCGTGGAAGAGAGTCTATTATTTAAAGGAGGAAAGATTTGAGGAAAGAAACAATACCTTTTACTAGAGAAGACTGATACCGCTGCAAAAAAAAAAAAAAAAAANAAAAAAAAAAAAAAAAAAAAACAACATCTCATACATGCTTCTTCACATTTTTTTCCAGTTAAACCAGTTGACCCAATAAAAGATATTATCGTTCCTTCCAAACCATTTTTCCCTCACATCCTGAGAGAATCACAAGCACAATAACTTTTTACTATCATGCAGATTTTAAAATATCCTGTTTAGGTTTTTCTGCAAAAATATCTGGAATATGTAGAGTTGATGGATATTAAAGTTGTGTTCCAATGCCAACACTCTCCTTGCTAAATATTATCGAAAACAGAACTAATCAGACTGGGATTACTTTTTTTTCTTTTTTTTAATCAGCCCCTTTGCTTGTAAAGTCTTTCTGTTTTGTTTAAAAAATAAAAATAAAATATTGAGTAGGGAGAAGCAATATAAACGGATAATGAAAGCAAATTATTATCAAAATGTTTCCCTCTTCACTGCTACAATAAAAATAAATTGTATTATGCTAACAAAAGCAAATTGTCAAAATACAGAACTACAATTTGGTTTAATATACCATTGCACCCTGCATATTCAAAATGTCCCAAAGTGTCTTGTAATAGTAAAAAACACAGCCTTATTACACTATGTGCCTGATTCCGTTACCACCCAAGCACTAAATTGAACAATTAACCATGTAATATATTTATCAGAGCTTTCTGGGTTATCTTCCTCCCTCAACTGTACACAGGGCAGTAATCATACAATTTTTATTTTGTTTTGGTTTAGACCATCATTTGGGATATAAAAGTGCAAGAACTGATCCAAACCCACATCATTAGCCTCTGGGCCTACACCCCTGCCTTAGAGTCTGGGAAAGCTCCCAGGCACCAGGCGGTGATTGACTTTTGCCCACCCACGTCCTCTCAGAAAGCTCCCAAGGCCAGTTTGTGGCACAGGTCACTCCCACCAGGGAGGCTGTGTAGAGTTATCCAAATATTCGGGACCCTAAAACACCCCGGAGTCTACAAACTCTGGAGTCTTTAAGACTTTAGTAGCAATAGATGAAGCCCTAAACAAGGTCGCTTTGTTTAGAGAAAGAGCTATAATGTCTGTGCCTTTGAAATACGTATTTAATGACAGACTTTCAGAAGAGACCTACTCTCACGTAAAGACCAAAATATTCAACCAGATTTGCAGAAGAGTTTACCAGGAAAATGTCAATCAATTCTAAAAAAAATAAATAAATCTTTTCCATTTCACTCCTTTAAGTCAGAAAGAGTTTTTTTACAATCTGACCCTCCAGTACACTACAATATAACTTCAAGTGAAACAGTAAAGAATTCAGCTGAGAGTGATGTATATAATATCTAACCAAGTTTCATCTGAATTATTTAAACCTTGTCTCACTCTGTGCAAAATGGAGTTCGGAAATCTCCCAGATAGAGGCTCTCAAGCTTGTCTCATTTCTGATGCATCTAATTTTTTTAGCTGCCTGATCACATTCCTTGCCAAAATGTTCTCTCAATTCAAATTCCAGCATGAAATGGACTTTTTTTTTTTTTTTTTTCCTCCATTTCAGTCATCAATCAAATGATTGGGCAAAAAAGAGAAAGAAACAAAAAGTTTGAGCCACACTGATTTTTTTAAAAGGAAGGTTTTGGAGTGGCAAACTCCAATCCACCTTATGAAGTTAACTCCTAACCCACTGAAAATTGCATTTGTCTCTTTAAACTAAATCCTGTTCTGCACCCACAGCTAATCCTACAATATATTCTCCCATGCTGTTTACTTTTTGAGCTCTGCTCACACCTGCAGTATGAATCGTGCAACTGCCTGTTGTATCACACCCCATTCACTAGTTTTGTGGATCATCAGCACCTTCCTGACACAACTGCAGAGGCTGATACCAGTATGCTAACTTTCCTCTTCCACATCACTACCTCCTCTATGCAGGAAGTTATTTCCAGCTGCTGGTATCTTCCATCAGTCATGTCTTTTTACAGGTATCATTTTATCTTCATTTGAGCATACTGAAGTCCTGGCAACACACTCTGTAGATTCTTGATCACATTCAGCTATGGATCTTTTACTGTACTGGGTTATCTTGGCAAGATGCTCTGCTGCTTTTCTTGCCAGCAGCTTGCATATGCTGCTAGCCTCTAAATGGAAGGTCCACAGCAGTAGCATCTACTCATCTTTCTCTGACTTAGTGCTGCTGCTTATCAGTACTGCCAGGATTACACTGAAGCTGGGCCACCACGCAGATGAAATCCATCTGGTCACTGCTGGCTGTTGGCCCCTTCTTCAGCCAGCAGCTCCACTAGGAAACTTTGGACCTGCCAGAGATATAAAGTTCTCTAAACATATTGAGACATCTTGCATGGATGACACTATGCCATCTAAGAAGTGCAGGCCAGACAGCCAGGACACCTGTAGCTCAGATGGAATGTTCATGTCATTCCATGACTGCCCACCAGTATTGTCTTATCTTGCCAAATACAATATAATAGGTCAATTTACCAACTCAACATCAACCACCTGCTGGCACTAGAAGGGTAGACAATCTACTTCTGAAGTGAATTTCAGTCAAAAAAACTTCAAGCAGCAGCTTGTATCCTTCAGCCCATACCAAGGAATAATATAATCCAAACCCTTCTCTGCAACCATGCTCTAAACTCCATTCAAAGTTTTCAACAAGTACCACAAACTGGCATTTAAACAACTCTTATACGAGGGAAGTTCAACCTCAGCATGGCTTCAGGGCCACAGTCAAGATTACCATCAATCCTTTCTACGCTCTGCTGCTTTTTCCTTCCTGGGATAGCAGCAGCCACAGTCCATAAAGCTGTCCTGTTTCCCACTTTATGGACTCTGACAGTGGCCAAGCCTTACTCATTCCATCACCCTCCCTAGCACCCACACTCAAAAGCAAGACATCTACATTCTCAGACTCTCTGTCTCAGTCTTGCTGCCATTAAACTTTTATCTGAAGCCCTTGTATTTGTTATTTGTTTTGCACTACTTCCTTGCCTTGGTTTTTTGTTTTTGGTTTTGTTATTTGCCTGCCTTGCTCCAAGGCTAAATGTGGTTTACATATTTAAACTGATGTCAGTGGTCATACAAATTATTTTTGTTGGCTTTAATCAGCCAATCTATTATGTTTCCAGAGTTACATAAGGAGGGCAGAGATCTCAGCTTGGTGACATACACATCAATTCATCCTGGGAATGTGGGATGAGGCAGGTGAGTCTGGTCCATCAGGGACTGCACTCTAAATTTTAGACACCATGTCAACTAATACCTTTCATAAATCCATCAAAACCTGATGGTCGAAAACCTTTTTCTAATTTCTATCTTTGGCTTATTAACAGCTAGCTAAGACCTTTTGTTCATTTGCCATCATTGTTCTTTGTCTTAATGTGTTTTTATCCCTCTGTAGTGTTCACTCTCCTGAGGTGCGTGTAGACCACAATCATGCCTGCTCAGCCTCAATACCGCCAGTCTAAAGAGAGCATAGCATGTCCCTTTAATCTCTATTTATAAGGCTGTCTATTCTATCAGCTACTCTAGTAGCCCTTCTCTGTATCTTTTCCAATTTGAATTTATCTTTAGAGTATGGCTGATCAGAAGAGCACACAGACTTCCACATCCATGAAGCAATTCCCCTTCAGTGGAAATTTCTCTCCCAGCTCAATCCAGAATCACCTTGCAGCCTCAAAGCAGGACCCCTGCTGTCTCCCTGATACTCTGTAGGGAATAGCACACTTGGATCCTTTTTTTCCTTGGTTAAGGAGCCTTTCTACTTGTTGGTTTCTAGTATGAGGCTTGTTAAGGTCTTGTTATCTGGGATCACTAGTGCTGGATAAGTCCTACCAGCTTTTCTCTTTCTCTGTTTCTCAGTATTATTCCAGGTAAGAGTCTCAACTTGGTTTTCAGCTTTTTTACCAGCAGTAACATGAAAACAATATTTCATCTTCCTTTTTTTTCACTCCCACCTCCTTTGTCAACTCCGCGTGAGGACTCACTTCTTCCTCTTCCATACAGTTGTAGGGAAATACAGTATCTTCACTGACATAAACTCTTAAATGCTGCCCAATGATTTTCTTTTGCTTCACTTATCTGCAAGGCATGCTCTCAGTAGCGACCACTGTCAGTAGGCTTCTCTTTCAGACGTTCAGCAGCATCCCAGTGCAAAAGGACCAAGTCTTACCTGCCTTTTCATAACTCTCTTTCATCTGTGACACACACACACGCACACCCCCACAATTCCCTTGCTTACAGCTACAAGGGAAAGCCACGGTCTTGGGTGACAAAGGGACACACAGCAACATGAAACAACTCACCCAAAACGTTCTGATGCACATATAAAGGCACTTCTGCTTTTCAAGCCTCAACCTGCACTTTAGGAGACCAGGGGAAGTTTCTTTACAGAAACCACTGTTTGCAGCAAACTCTCCCCAGTACACTCCAGCCCTGAAGGACAGAATTTTTCCCCAGTATTTTCATTCCTCCTGCCTTCAACAACTTCCAAACCCATCATTATGGCACACATCAGAAAGCTTTTCCTCTGAAGTTCTGATAGATTTCTGCAGAAAGGTTGAAGGTTTATTCATTTAGTAGACACCAGGGAAGACCAACTCCAGTTTTAAAAAATCTCTGAGTGGCCTAAATGAAGTTATTTTCTCCCACTTTAGCCTTAAAACCAAAATAGTGTTATTTGCTTAATAGCTTACCCAGCTTGTTTTCTTTCACAAGCAGCAGCACTTTAAGTAGAGAGCCCACGCTGTAATAATTTACTTTGGGAGAACAGATGGAAGTGGAGAGAGGATCAAGGCTGAGTTGTATGCTTCGGCTTCTTGTGTGCATTCATCTGTGCTATTTTTCATTTTTGACAATGCAATGCTAAGAGCATTGATATTTTTTCAGACAGGAAAGTATAAAGTTAAAAAGATAACACAGAGCTTAGCAAACAGAACAGTAATAAACTAAATAGTTCTACACTGTGCTTTCTCATTTGAGTTAGAGGGTCAAATCCTTAGCTACGTTTAAGGACTTCAGGGAGTAATTTGAGAGGAAAATGGGGAGAAAATAATTTACACAATTTTTGCCCGTGCCTCTGGTTTGAAAAGTGCCTTAGTTAGTCCAGTACCATATATAAGAGTTGTCTGAAGACTGCTCTTCTTCCATCAGCTGTCAACAGCTCAGAGGAGCCACAGCACAGAAAGGGACATGAGAAGCACAGTGGGATCCCTGCCACACCAGCAGGTAAATAATGCAATTCATCCAGTGATGATCTTGATCAATATTCTCCACTGGCTTTTCAGAAGGATCATATATAAAGGAAAGTAGGCATTCTGGTACAGAAACAACTAGGACAAATTTATTCCTCTATTCTTGCTTTATTTCTAGGTAAGCTGCAGAGATGAAGAAAGGTTTGTGTGGATGTCTCTCAAGTGTGTATGTCCAAACTGTGAATGTTTTTAAGTTTATATAACTCTGGTGAGTGAGGGCATCTGTCTATGTTACCCAGCTCTTCCTTCTCTCTTTCTCTCTTTCTCTTCTTTTTTTTTTTTAAAAAAAAAAGGAAGAGAAAGACTAGCATTAAGAGCAGGGATTGAAAAGGTGTACCTGGTTGTTATAGTAACTTGACTTTTGCAAAGCTCTCTTTGTGACAAAATAGAGGTCTTTTGCATTAGTAGAGAATCTTTTCAGACAAGATGTAAAATTATATGTGCAAGATATATAATTTGAGGAGTTACAAAAAATCTTCCCTTTGTCTTTCTAATGAAATTAAGGCAGGAGACCCTTTCTGAGTCAGTGACAAAAGCAACAAAGCACATTAGACTGAAAACTTTTTAAGTTCCCAGTAGATACAAATGAAGGAGAGACTTTTGGCTTCCTAGCAACAGAAGCAGTTTAGCTGTTGGGGGTGTTACAGTCTCACACACATTCAGATTCAATATTCTGCCAAGTTCGCTGTCATGTTGCCTTTTTCTTAATTGGCAGGGTGGTGAGGGGAGGATTAAGCATTTTATCAAAAAGACAGATAACAGGGTCTCCTTGGTTGACTTCCAAATGTCCTTTTTAAGGGATCACATACGTCTTTCCCCGGTCCATAATTTCTTTCAGAAAAAGGGAAACTTAATACACTTTGGGAGACATGAGCATGTGTGAAAGTCTTGTCAACTGCTAACAAAGTGTTTCGATTCAGACATTAATTTGTACAGTGTACTTGCTTTTGGGGGAAGATCAGAGTTTCATGCGTGTCTTGCTTATTTTTCTTTGACCTTTCAGGGCTAATTCAACACGTATAACTTGATCAATTTCATTATCCTATCCAATCTGAACAAAGTGCTCTGTTTGGGATCTGTAATTAGCCATCTCTTCATTGCTCTATTCCTATAGTCTGTCTGTAATGAGATACATAACGCTTTGCTAATGTGCTAGAAATTTGATGGGGTTTTTAACTGTCAATTTGATTTGCTGTTACCGTATGTCCTTTTTGTAAATGGATCCATTCTCTGTCTCTCAACACCTAAGAAACTAAACCTTTCAAAGAAGAATCCTCCTCATCCACATCTAGCTAATATGTAAAATTTATATATAGCACCACCGTAGAATACATATGCACAAACACACACATAGCATATGTCTAATAAACAATTTCCTCTCAGTATGCTTCCCTCATGCCATATTTGGGTGTGAAATTCAAGTAAAATTCCATAGGCCAAACATTATTCTCCCATTCAGATTTGCATACTTAAAATCAGTGGAGTGGGCAGTCAACACCCAGTCTCCCACCTTAATATATACAAAATATGTTCTGCTTCTGGGACATACGCCTCAGTTTTGCAGACAGTTGCACGTATACAAACCAACAATGAGTGTGAGTTTTCCTGTAGTGACTAATGCAGACTTCTCTCACACAAGCTGAAAAAGCAAAGCTCTCCAGTTTGGTAGGAGAAAGAGCTC
This sequence comes from Nycticryphes semicollaris, assembly GCA_013400055.1. Lineage (NCBI taxonomy): Eukaryota > Metazoa > Chordata > Aves > Charadriiformes > Rostratulidae > Nycticryphes > Nycticryphes semicollaris. The sequence continues at coordinate 10,030 of VXBJ01004250.1, forward strand.
CATTTTTTATCTGCTCAGCAGACATGATGCAGTGGGACCACATGTCTCCTGGTCCAGATCTTCACTGCCCACTGAGCCTGAGATAAAGACCCTGGCAGAGAATTGTGGACTGTAGTGACATATTTTCTACAGCCTGACCATGAGAAGGGACAATAGTCCTCTTTTACTCTGCTTAACAAGTTTTTACTGAACATAACTTCCTTAAGCCTTTCAGAAGAAAATTACATGGACATCACCATTTCTGCAGCTACATCATGATTAAGGAATCACCACAACAACCCTTAAGCTCACAGTATTAGGATCAAATGACAATCTCCCTCACCAGCGTAATAAGCACTTATGCAAATAAAATGCCAATAATACAAATTTTTCAAACCTTCTCTAGCAAAAGCCTGTTCTTTCCACAGACCTACCTCCTTACAACACTCTTTAGCAACACCATTTGCCCAAGACTCTATACTGAGTGTAAGACAATAAGTGTTATTCCTAATAACAAACGGGACCTCCTGATTCACAGGCTCATGGTCCAGTCCGTAGATGATGGAAGGAAATATAGTTTGCATGTGCTTGGGAAAAAATATTACTTCATGCAGAAAGTTACTGTGACCTTCTGAAAACCATTGTAATTTCTGGCAAGGACAGTAAAGGGGTTTAACAAAAGAGATTGTAAATAAATCTCAATTCCTCAGAAATAATGACTAAATAATCAGAAGATTGATTTCACAATTTAATGTTGAAGCAAAATGACTCATGCGCAAAAAATAAATTCTTTGCCTAATTCTTAATCAGCTGTAAGCAAGATGAACCACACTGTACAATCCCTCTTGCATCAAACTCCTCTGCATTTACATCACAAAGGCTCTAGCCTTCCTCAGGATTAAAAGGGGCATTGTATTGTGATTGAGGATTGCATACCTACAGCACTGACTATATCTGTAGCCTCCAAGGGTGACAGCTTTGCTTCAGCTTAGCCACCTGTAAGATGGTCACAATGATAATGATTATTTATTCATATCTCTCAAAGGACTAGGATTAGCTGCCCAGAGGCATTAAATGCTAGACTGTTTCCCTACAAACAATCCAGCAGTAAGTTTGCAAATACTTGTTTTGCTTTAGAGAACTCCATGTTTCATTTTGCTAGGAGAACCTCTCAGAAGAAATTTCTCTCTTATCTATTTCTACTTTTAATGAAATGAACTTTTACAAGAAAGAGCCCATTGGAATGACAGTTCCAGAGGAGCAGTATGGACTAAAGGTTCCTACATTCCCTCTGCTGGCAGTACAAACTTGCCCATGGATTACGCATACATGTAACCACGTGCCAAGTCATAGGATCTTGTGAAGGTGCTCGTCTGTGCTGCTAGTCCATCCTGGGAGATAAACGCCATGTTTCTTACTGATACTGCTCAAAAACTACATAATGCAGAGAGGTTCTTTCTGGCAAGAAAGGAAGGAGAGAGCTGGGAGGGGGGAACAAAAGAAAGACTATGGAGCCTGAAGGAAAAGGGGTTTGTCATCACAAATCACAAAGATATGGAGAAAGCAACTGCTTACCCACCATACAAATTTATTACTTAAATTACAAAAATAGGCCAAACCTCAGAGCCTGGTGATAGCAATTTAAGCAATGCCCATTGTTTCTGTTCTGTTTTAAAATAATTTATCTAATTTGTTTTTACTTTGGCACGTGACATGTATCTGATCTGTCTGTGGTTTCTCCTCGTGCTTCTCTGTCTCATCTGTTAAACTGTTCTTTATTCTCTCCAGTATCTGCTTCAGTTTTCACTCAGTTTCACTTCTTGCATTCATTTCCGTCATCCTGCACCTACGCTCCTTGTCCCATACAATTTCCAAAATGCAATGCAAATCTTCATCCTCAGATTGTGTTTGAAAGAGGGCAAAATTAGTTGCTCATCTCTGTCACTGCCTTGAGATCTTTGAGAAATCTGAAGGCAGCACTTCAGAAGACAGCGTAGCTTCAGTTCAGTCACAGCACCCTTTCGGCTAGTCTACATAAATATCTCTAAGTAGAGATTACGCTTCAGTTTCAGGTCTGAAGATCCCCCTCCTGTTGTTTGTCACTCTGAGACAGCATTAGTGCTGGTTTACATCTGTGCAGGAGGAGAATCGGTGCCCCACTCTGACATCTGAAATGCCCGCTCCTGCCATGCGACGCTCTCGCTTTTCTGGTGTATCTGGCTGCTGTCTGCAGAGAAGGAACCTACACTAGCTCCCATCTCTACCAGACTGTTAAGTCCCACAATCCTAAAACCTGAATGCTTTCCTTCCCTAATCTGATCCCACTCCTTCGTCAAAGTGCTGTGTCTTTCAGATTTAAGCACATTGGCTGCGTTACGGTTCCAGTCTGGTTTTGTGTGTGACAGAAAATCTGCTTTCATGATTTGCTCAGTTCTCCCTTTGTTTTCCTCTGGGCTGTAAATAAGCAGTGCAAACGGTACACATTTCTGACCTGTTTCTCCTTGTCCCATGCCACGGGCAGGAGGACGTAGAGAGAATCCATCCACAAGGTAAAACAGGACAAGTGAAAAACCCAGTATGGAGGATGGTGCATTTCTGTGCAGCTGGTATCTTCAGGAACTAGATAAGGACAAATGTTTTCTTTTGTCAGTCCCTGCAAATGTGATTTCCCTGTCAGAAGCAAGCTGTTCTCTTGGCACGTTAAGAACTGAAAAATAGGAGAAACACCAGCAGAGGGTAAAGCATCCAGTAAGGGGGGGAGAAGAACTTTAACTCAGCTCTTTACTCCATGACATGTGATTGCCCCCTCACAAGTGAAAGCCATTCATGATCTTCATGTGAGAAACTTGTTCAGAAGTGTTTTTTTAAGAAGTATTGCAGGGACTCCAACTCAGTTGTGACCTGGTGTGACTTCCCAGAGTTTTCTGCTACCAATTCACCAGAAACTAACAGGCAAGTGAGAAGAGGTAAGGACAGAAAATAAATGTGTTTGTGTAGCTACATGCTGAACAGCAATGACTGGCAGAGAGACATGTCACAGTCTGAGGCATCTAAAATCTTGGGAACACGCAGTTTTTGCTGGGGTCCTGTTGGCATTATACCTATTGAAGGTGAGGGACAGGTATGGAGCTCTCCTGATAGTAGAGCATACATCTTCTAAAAGGACTTTTCAAACCTATTCTTCGAGGCTGGTTTGAATTCCTCTCCTTGTTGCACTGCATCAGCACTGGGAACTGAGCTCTCCCTGACTGCCTCCCTTCCATTGAAACCAAATTCTACATTGGTTGGACACACTGCCCATCAATTGTTTGGTTTTTTTTTTAAAAAAGGAAAACAAGAAGGAACAGTCCAGATAGAAGGGACAGACAAGATCCCTTTGGCAAATTTTGGGAATGGTCTGTTTAACACTGAAGAACGTAATCAGTAAGATTTGATCATTAGAAACAACAGTGACCAGGTCACTGTCCAAGAGGAAAAGGTATCTTCTTAGCTGGAGGTCATCAAACATTTTTATTTGCATACACAAGATCAGCAAGTATTAAGCCAGTATTAAGCACTAGAGGCCCAAGTGTTTCGCATAGTGGCCCTAATTTTCAGTTTGTGCTGATAGCCAAGAGGCGATGAGCTGAAAAAATCAATGGGTATTGTGTCAGTTGTCAACGTATATTGTAACACAGGTGATACGCAAAATAGGTTTCAGACACAAATTCTATAAACTTTCCCTGTTGAAGCTTAAGGCACTATGCTAACACCTGGGGAGTTAGCACTGAAGTTAGAGTAACTGTAGAAGTTGAGTAGTAAAACGGAGGTCCCTCTGGTAAATCCTTTCAATCTCCAGATTCTGCTAACTGATCCATGACAAGCTAGAAAGCCTTTAGAATTATTATCATTCTACCTTCATTCATAAAACCACTGCTGAAGGTGGTGTATATTACCCTAAAACGGGTAAGATTTTTTTAAAGTATGCCCATACTTACAACAAAGCTTCCAACTAGGAGATATATTGGTCCTTTCCTCCCTGTGGCATAACAAATTTCTCAGGTCTATCAACTGCTCAGCAGTTCCGTAAGGCAAATAAATGTCTGCCGTTGGGGACTTAGGTCTGCTGATCTTTTTCATTTGTGAGCTAAGACAGATTTGAGGCCTGAGTTCAGCTTGATTTCCCTGATGGATGATGCAACAGCCATGACCCCAAACAAGTTTAAGAAAATTTTCTCTTTGGCTCAGCAAATCAGTATTACCCATACTGAAACATCAGCATTTCAGGCCGTGCAGAAAAATAAAGGTTGTACATGGAAAAAAATAAAACTACCTCCTAATATTGGTAAAATGAGGAGAAAAGCCGGTATATCAGTAGCTGTTTTGCTTGTTTCTTGACTGACTGCTATTTGTTATTAAAAAGAAATGCACAGAGGATTAGTCAGAGCAATTTGTTGATCATGCAGGCATCTCACATTCAGTGCTGCTCTCCATTAATGGACTAGCAGAACACGAATAACAGGGCCACATGCTACTGACTGTCGTATACAAAGCAAGACCGGCTTTCACATTTACGCAAGAGTAATAACCAGAAATGGAAGGAAATTATCAACTCTTATTCAGACTTTTGCCAGCTAAAAGGAAGCCAAGATATCAATCTCTTAATACACTAGCTAAACTAGGCACTGTTTACACAACCAGTAAGAAATTGTGCTCCAGGACGTGAACTAGCTCCTGATGAGATTCAGAAGAAAAGTTCTGAGGCGGGGCTCATCCTTACTTGACTGTAAAAGGTCTCTTGCATCTTTCACACAAGCATCTACCTCTGTGCACCCTAAGAGGACCATAAGTGTCTCTTACTTTAGCAAACATAAGCTACCAATAACTTATTATTTTTCTTATTCCAAGTGATTCAGTGAGACTGTAGTGTGAAAATGTCAAAGCATCTTTATGTGCTTTCTTGCCAATCTGTTGACCTGACGGGTCAGTAGCCAACTGTCTGGGCCCTCCATTTTTTTTCAGACAGCTGAATCTTTCCTCCTAACAACTGAAAGAGTCTACAAGGGAGCACACACAAGTGCCTGGAGATAACGTGCCAGCCCACAAAAACGCCAGTCGCAGGTGACGTGTTTGCAGTTGTTAAGTCAGTTCTAAAATGCTCCGCCACGTTTTGCAATTAAGGTCTAGAAAAACAAGATGCCCTTGCTGAAGATGTAACCCACTCGCAACATGAAGGACAGGGGTGATAAAGGATGTTGAGTAAATGTCTCCATAATAGACTTTTAAGCAGATATGCCTACCTACCAAGGCAAACCTATTTATCTTCTGAAAATAAACAATGACACTTGTCTACACAAATTGTATGCACTCTCCAGATAAGCAGAAGGTATTTTATTTGTCAGGCCTACCAAATCTGACAGTGGAAAACCTGTTCCCTCCTTCAACTCCCATTTGTGTCCCTTTTTCTCATCCTCTCCCCAGCTCAAGCTTTCTTAGAACCAGTTCTCTCTTATACTATGTAGGAAAAAAGTGAAAATCTGCCCTTGAATAATCTCCATCCCTCTTTCTTCTGTTTTTTCTTCACTTGAATTTTTTGTCCCTTTCCCCTTGGTGCCTCTTCACCTCTTTCAGCCCTTGCTGGTCTTACCCCACCTCTAATTGCTTCCCGCCCTCTACATTGATCAGACATTATTTTCAATCTCCCAAATTCCCAAGTGCCTAAATCTAGCTCTTCTTCACTCTCCCATGAACGCCCTTCCATCTCTCAATGCTGTGTTTCCTTCTTAGGGATTTTCTGCATTTTTTCCTATTTCCCAGTTCCTGCACATGCATCTCTGTGGTCCATTCCAGAGCTGGGAAAAAACCAAGAGGAGGTTCTCCACGAGGAGAAGAGGCTGATTGCAGGCCAGTCTTCAATGCACACAATAAACACCTAAGAAATCTGTCACTGACAGGCCAGGGATGGAGATATTTCACAAGCCAGACTACAAATCTGAGCGAGCTTAAACCTCAGCTGAAAGCTCAAGCAGGTTTTTGTCCCAGCCGTATCGAGCAGGTACCAGTCTGAAAGCTCATTTAGCACATGAAAGATACCTTGTCTAATAAGAGCAAAATGTTTTGTTTTAGACAGAGACACTTCCTGTTAAAATGCCCCAAAGCCATCATAAACAAACATGAATGGTGTGGGAACAAAAAAAAAAAATCACCTGAAGGTTGTCTAGGACAGAACATGGCATGAGGGAGAAATGGTTAACACAGATATCTTGCAGAAAGCAGGCATCACGCCTGCAGCTACTTGACAAGCTCAGTGTTGGGTGTATCTTCCTATCTCCGTTTCATTCTGGCTACTTCTGAGATTAGATGGATTCCTAGAGATTCAGCCTTAATATCACTAGTAGCTTAAGACCATGAAATGGAGAAGCCAAATCAGGCCTGTAGCCAAAGCCTCTATTTTTTTCCCTCTCTACTATCAGATTTTTAGAATTTCCACTGGATATTCAGGTTGTTATACAAAGAAAAGAATAAACCAATCATCTTGCTATTTCACCTTAGCACAAGGACATACTTTTATCTATCCTGAGTACAGAAAACACTGCAAAAAAAATGCAAATTCTACATTGCAAGCAAATGTTACAGGTGTTGTAGGTGTTAGAAGGGACCTTCGGAGATCATCTAGTTCAACTCCCCTGCCAGAGCAGATCCACCCAGAGCAGGTTGCACAGGAACGTGTCCAGGCGGGTTTGGAATGTCTCCAGAAAAAGAAGACTCCACCACCTGTCTGGGCAGCCTCTTCCAGGGCTCTGCCACCCTCACAGGAAAGAAGTTTTTCTGCATGTTTAGATGGAACTTCCTGTGTTTCACCTTGTATCCATTGCCCTTTGTCCTGCCACTGGGCACCACTGAGAAGAACCTAACCCTATCCTCTTGTCACGCACCCTTTAGATATTCATAAGCACTGATGAGATCCCTTCTCAGTCTTCTCTTCTCCAGGCTAAACACACCCAGATCTCTCACCCTTTCATCATAAGAGAGGTGCTCCTTTCCCATTATTATCTTCATAGCCCTCCCCTGGAGCGACACTGGCTTTCATCCAGTCCTCAGGCAACTCTCCTCTTCTCTATGACTTTTCAAAAATGATGGGAGACCAGCTTTGCAATGACATTTGCCAGTTCCCTCAGCACTCATAGATGCAGCCCACGAGGGTCCATGGACTTATGGGTGTGAAATTTAATTATCTCAGCTCTAACCTGATCCTCCATGATCGAGGGAAGGCTCTCTCTCCTACCTCCAGACTCTGGGTTTCCTGAGGGCTGGCCTTAAGAGTGAAGACTGAAGCAAAGAAGGCATTCAGTATCTCTGACTTCTTTGCATACTCCGTCACCAGGACACCCACCTCATTCAACCGTGGGCCCACATTTTCCCTAGCCTTCATTTTACTGTTGAGGTAATTGAATAAACCCTTCTTATTGTCCTTGACATCCCATGCCAGGTTTACTTCCAAGCAGGCCTGGCCTTCCCTCTTGCATCCCTGTACACACTGACATCACTCCTGTATTGCTCCCAAGCAGCTAGTCCTTTTTTCCACATTCTATAAACCTCCTTCTTCCATCTGAGTTTTTCCAGAAGCTCCTTGCTCATCCCTGGAGCTTTTCCGCCCCCTTTGCCTGTTTTCTTGTTCCTAGGGATGCACCAACCTTGAGCTTAGAGGAAGTGGTGCTTAAATATTAGCCAGCTCTCTTACACCTCTCTTCCTCCTAGAGCCTTTCCCCATGGGATTAATCTAAGCAGGTCTTTGAAGAGGCCAAAGTCAGCTGATCCTGAAGTTCAGAGTTGTAATTCTACTTTTTGGCCTACTTCTTCCATGCAAGACCCTGAATTCCATCATCTCATGGTCACTACAGTTCATATACAGAACTGAATAACTTTCGTCATTCATCCAGATGACATTCCACAGTGCCTTTATTCTGATTCATTGACATCTTATTTCAAAAGAACTCCCAGTGGCTTTAACTGGATTATTCAGCTATTGCCTGGCTCCAAATATGCTGAAATCACAGCTAAAATGATTCCATTGACTTCACATTTTGAATAGGCCCATGGTAAAATAGTGTCCAGTATGAGCAGGAACAACACAATTTGGCCTGTAATGAGTGAGTTACGATAAGCCAGCCCCCTTACTAGCTTCACGTGGTTGGAAGTGCTTGGCTGATGTGCAGGATGAAACCTACACATCAGCCTCAGATGTTTAGGGCGAAGCCAATCACTAAATTAAGGAGCGGAAGGGATGTCTCCTTCCTGAGTCATATTGCCAAGGAATCAAGGGGGAGTGGAGAAGTTATTGGCTTTCCTCCATATTATGAGATACTGTCCACTTTTAGGGAGCACACCTAATGCCATTGCAGGGATCTATGACACAGATGACACCCACTGCCTTTCTTCTTTCCTTCCTGTGGCACGTGGCAGTTTTGAGGTCTATTTTTTACTTTGGGTCTCTAGTGAGTCCTGTGGCTACCAGGACACATTTTGGGGGTCACCAGGTAGTTTCATATACAGAGGGAGCATTCCTGACCATTTCTGAACTGGAAAAGCAAAGAATTAGACCTAAGTGCAACCCGGTTCTCTTTGTCTTGTTATACCTGTGTCAACTCTATGCAACAGTAGTTTAAGATGCTGGAATTCTAAGTTGCTTTGAAGTCTGTGTTTTGCTGGGTTTTATCACAAGAGCTTCTTTGCCATTGTTTTTGGTCTAACTGACAAAATGAAGTCATGGTTAAAAAATAAATCAGCTCCAGCCGTCAGGAGCATTGTTATGCACACTCACATCTTGACAGTTTTTCACAGCTTTCCAGTGTAGGAGGAGAGTGCTTGCCACTAGAGCTGTAAATACAGATTTTAGGGAAGGTTCCTGCTACTTTTTGGCCTACATGCACTTGAGAAACAAAGTAGAGCACGCACGTATTTAATTTACGAACAGGACATTGCACAACTAGGAAACAATAAGGAAATTAGAGCTCTGAAATCACAGAAAATTAGAACTCAATCTAAGCAAAGAAAAAATGGGTGAAGAGGCAGAGACATATTCAACACAGAGAGCTGTTTAAAGCAAGGATAATGGCTTTGCAAGGAGGTTTTAATTCAAAAGGATAATGAAAAAGAAAACAAAGAGATAATAATCATCCATCCATCTCAGCACAAATAGTTGTTTTGTACTGCATGTGAACATTTCAGCTCTGACATCATTTGCCAGACATATAATATTCCTACTATTAATATGCATTTGCTTGCAATGAGGAATAAGACCTGAAGTGCATTAGAATATAATTAAGAAAAAAAAAAAAAAAAGAAACCAAAACCAGACAACATCTACTTGAGTCTGCACGACCAGCCACAAAATTCCAATGCTCCGCTCATGAAACAGACAGCAAGAGGTCACAGAAATATCAAATGCAGCATCATTTACAGGAGCTGCTCCAGGTACCCAGTGCCAATGCAAGCGGCCAAGCCAAGCCTGGGCAGGGGGGACGATGCAAAACACATCACATCTGTCTTGGTGACATGCACCGGTGCTGTTTTGCAAGAGAACAATCTAGGTGCCCGTCAAATCCTTAACAATTTTAGTAACAACACCAGGACAACAGAAGACTGGAAGCACCTTTCATAGCATTGGCTTTAGGAAAAGGAAGATTTGAAAATTTAGTGAGATTACTGATGCATCCTTCAGCACCCAGTGAACAGCTGTCTTTGCTGAGGCTGGCAATATTCAAATCAATACCATAGGGGTCAAATGCCTTGTAGCAGACCCATTATACCAAACCCAATTCGGCCAAAATAAGTACTCACATTTTACATTATATACGTTACCCCTCAAGAAGACTTGTATGTGTGACCTAACATTATTCATGTTAACGTTTCAGAGTGAAACATCCCAAGTACTGAAATCTGAGGCCCAAGTTTAACAGATCTTCAATTCTGCTGTTAAAATGTAGCTCCTCTTTCGTGCCAGGCAAGTTCCTGACTATAGGTTCTGCTACTTGTCTTCATTTAAATCTTGATACCCAAGCAGTCTTTAAAAAAAAAAAAAAAAAGTTAAAAGACATCACGAAAGTGTCATTCTCTTCAATCATCCTATTTCCTCTTGAGAACAAACTGACACTGAGAGTAACGACAGCTGTGTGGATTGTGATAGTAGTGAAAAATCTTCCTCCTTGATTCTACCCCAAAAGGTGTCAAAGGAAATTGTCTAATGCATATTGGGGCATAATCTGCTTTTACTTTTCCAGTAATGCTGAGGTGTTCTGCAGTGGAAATGCTGAACACCGCAGTGCTGCTATTATAGCCTCTAGTGCCGTGGATGCTTGTTGTTTATTTCTTAGGACTCTTGAAACGTCGAATAAAAATACATGGATGGCTCTTCAGGGTCACCACAAAGGTTCAGCTCCTCTGTGGTCTGCTCTCAGACAGTTGCCCGAAGAAGACAATGAGGGAAATAGAGCTGTAATACACAGAAAGCAGCAGGGTGATCCTTCCCCTGGCATATCCTCCCACCTCCCAATTCTTTCAAGTGAAGATAGATTTTCAATAGGTGTTTTAAAGAGCCAAATTTCACAGCTGTGAAATCCCACATGTGCTGTTTTGACAACACAGTTTGCAACCTTCGGTCTAACCCCAGTGTGGGTAAGAAATATGACACAGTGATTTAACACTGCACATTTTCTTAGTGAATCAGCACGCATATCTAGGACAAGAATTTTTGATCTTCAGAGCTATAATACTATAAGCAGGATACTTAGCACCCACATGTATTTCATTACCCATTCTTGGTTCCTGTATTTTTTGCTCTTTGCGTAAGACAGTCTTTTTACACTTACATACATTGACTCTAATTTGAAAGGAGAGATTTATGGGTTTATCTGTTTTTATCACTGAGGGAAGAAAATAAGACCCAGGTAAGCCTTCCTCATTGCTTTCAGTAGGATTGCTGCCACAATCTATGTGGGTCTGCTACTTACTAAGGAAAAAAAACCATTCTCCAGATGACAGGTGCCTTGAAAGCAGTGTTGTCTAGTGGGAAGTGGATTAAACCAGAGCTCAGGATACGCGTGTCTTACCCCAACTCTGCTGTTCACCTGCTGGATGACCAACGTTGAGTCATTTTGCCATGTCTCAATGACCCTATCTATAGCACAGGAAAAGGGGATGCAGATCCTTCTTGCAAAGTCTTTTCTGCTTTATGCATTCAATAGCAAAGGGTACTGCTGTCATATTCTCCTAATTTTAATTCCAAGGCTTGTTGAGATCTCTAAGATACATAGGAGTACCGGATGAGAAATGTAAGACCACAGAGTGATGAGGACCATCTATCAAGTATTCATCACCTGGATTCTGATGTTCCATAGGTGCCTATCAGGATGAATGGTGGTGCACATGATGAAAAATTAATACAATAGAAGAAACATGGAAAGGCAGAGTAAGGAGATCAACTTACCATGCTTAGCATAATTGCATAGTGCTTTGATGGAGATATAAAAATCTGGGGGTCTTTTAACGTATCGTATTTCATGCTGGCTTATTTTACGGGGTTTTAGTTGCAGTAATTTTTTATTGGTTCAAATATATAAACTGAATAACTAATCTCAAAAAAATGTCATCGCTTTAAAAAATCACCAGAATGATTGTACGTCATTCAGAGTTCCTACCTCCAATGCCAAGACTTCAAAAGACTATTTCTTGCCTTTGGTTACAGAGCATCAATAGATGTCCAGGTAATGGAAGCAGGGAGGGAAAAGGCAAAACGTGCACACAAGAGGGTGAGAGATTAAACACACAAATTGTGGTGGATCAGCAAATTATTATGTACATTCTGTGAGAATTCGGGATATTGATGCGAACTGGAATATACCCTGAAATGATCCATTTAGCCAGTCTGAAGAAAAGGAAAGATTTTGAAACCAGAGTGGGAGACACTCACATCTATAGTTTCACAACATGTGATTGAACCTATCATAACAGCCAAAATACCGTGGCTTCACTAATTAGCTGCCCTTCAGTAGCACAGTTTAATCAGACACCAGCCTTAGAAGTCTCTCACAGCCTCACAGCAAAGACTTTTCAGCAAAAGCTGTAGTGAGATTTGCTATTAAATTTGCCTTTCTTAATTCACCTCGTTAAAAGTATAAATGGAAGAGTTAACTAGTTCACCATCTACTCTTTCCTGTCTTATTTGCTCTGTTTCTGGTCCATCCATTCTCTGGGGAACCATACTGACTTAATTGTACATAGGAGGGATAAAGAACTCAGGTTTCAGTGAGACCTCAGGTGGTGACAAGTAGCAGCAGCGCCAATGCTAAGCCTGGAGCCGAGACATCGGGAAGAGCTACGGAGTCCGTCTGTCTTGACGGAGCTCAGCAAACCCTGCTTAGTTTACTCTCCCCTAGTGCAAGGGACAGCGCTCTGGCCAAGAAAACATCAGCTTCTTGTATGGAGACGGCAGCAAATAAATCTGAAAAACAACATCAGGTAGGACCAGCAGAACAGCTGCCAGGAAAGAAACGGGGGAAAATATAAAAAAATTAAAATCCTTCAGCTTCACAAAGCTGCAAGTTTCCTCTTGCTCTGCAAGGGCGATGCAGCCCCACAGACTGCTTGTTTTCCAGCTGAAAACAAACTCAGTTGCCCTGAAAATGTGAGCAAGCTGGGCACTGTCCTGAGTCTGGCACCATGAAATATGTCTCTCCCTCATCCTCTTTGCCATAGGAGCTGACAGCTGCTGCAGACCGAGGCACAGCATGGCCTGACAAAGAACCACGCTAGTTATAGTGCAACAAGGCAGGTAATGCAATAAAATTTTATACTTTTGAAGCCAGCAAATTACCGCCAGCTCTTCAGGTAGAATGCAGAAGTTTTGCTTGTAGGGATGTTTAGAGATGGGGTTTTTGGAAATATCTCTGCTTTGACTCATGTTGTATAACACCAGATTCACTTTTATGCTATTCTAAATACCCCCCCAAAGCCAAAACCTCCACAGATTATCTCTTGCCTTTGTATATGGAGTATGATTGTTTGTCCAATTAGCACAGGTAGCAGAAAAGAAAACACCCAAATCTGCACAGCAGAATAATTACTAGAAAAAGATGTCTAAGGATCTCAAAAGGCTTTGGGGAGAACGGTGGAAAGCAGAAAACTTGAACACCATGCATGATACTATGAACGGCCTGTGGGAAATAATCCCTTCAGTAAATCAGCATTGCCAGTTTTCTCTCATTATACAGTATTTGGCATGACTTCCTACTCTGAGCACTTCTGAAACAGCAAACCCCAGATATGAACAAGGATTAGCTGAAAAACTCTACCAGTAACCCAACTTATTTTAGGCTGTGTCAAGCTCTGGAGAGCTGTAGCTGTTATTATATCCACACAAGGCTGAGGCTCCATGCTGTGGGGAAGAGAAAAGGTGGGAGATGGCGAGTAAGGGGAGAGGTAGACAGCAATGACACAGTATATAAGCAGAAGTACTTGGCAGCATTGCTCCTCCACAGGACCTCACTGTGGTCTGCACGGATGGCAGCTCTTGGTGAGCATCCTCCCAGTGGTCTGTCATCGTGAGGGGAATCTGAGAAGGAGGATGCAATCTCTGGGGAAATAGCAGAGCCGCATTTTCTCCCCTGCAAACAGGGTCTGCAAGTTGAAGTGCCAGTGCTGGTAATGCTAAGTGCTGGTAAGGTTTCTAGTTCAAGCAAAGAACTAACAAGTGGCTTGGGAAAATAATCCTATTTAAAGAGCTGCACTTTGAACCAGCTACTTGGTGAAAGTCAGCACACTGTTTTGTCTTGACATCTAGAAACCTAACATCGTGTCCCTCTCCTGAGCAATGGTTCTCTATTCTCTCCTTTTTAGCCTTCTCTCTGGTGAAAGGATGACACCAGTTAGCCCAGCTCTGCCACAAGCAGGCAGCCCATCCTCTTTCCTGTCACCCTCCTGACATCCAGCAGCCCACTGGGAGCCTTTGGTCCCCTCTGCCTCCAGCAATGCTGCTTTCTCCCTGCCTCCTACCCCTTAGCCTGTGCTACAGCAGCAAGCCCATGTGCTTCATGACACAGGAGCAACCAGGACCCAAATTAAACACAGGCAAGGAGCCATGGAAGGTTTCACAAGAAAGCCAGAAAAAAATTTATAAAAGAGGGGCAGCTTTTGGAAGGAGTTAGTTTTAATGTCAAAATGCAAGTGTGGAGCCTGTTTTGGAAGCTGAATATAGGAAAGTGAGGCATTCTCTGCAGTTACCCTACAAACTCAGGTTCCATGCCAAGGTTTACCCTGTTTCTTCCAGGTATGTTTCTCCTGTCTCTTTACCTGCCAGCAACATCACTAACTGGGAATAAGTATAGCATCGCAGCAGCCATTAACACCTAACCTTATCGAACACTCACTTTATTTCCTAGCAGCAATTGGTGAGTTACAGTTGGGATTCAAAAGGTGGAGACAACTGGCCAAATTCAAAACAACAAGATTCAAACTGATTCAATTAAAACACTATATCTCTCAATATATAAAGGAATATTTTAGCCAAAGCAGGAAGAAGCAAGAAAATGTAACGTCCTTATCTTTAATAGTACCATAATCTTCCCTGGCTCCAGTCACTCCATCTGTAGGGATGAAGTATTTCAGGTAAAGCCACATCCCATGACCATGGCAGAGGCAAAGCTACCCCTCTGAGGAAGGGGAGGGAGTGCACAAAACCAAACATTATCATACCAGCACTACTATCATGACTGGCACATCTCAACATACCTATCTGATGCAACCACTTCAAACATAATAAGCCACTATTACTTCTCACTGCACAGTCTCTCCAGCTGAAAAGGTTATTTTTATTACAGTCTAGATGCTACTTCACTTAGCCCATCCTATGAGAGATGCTACATGCAAAAGTGGAGATTATTAACGAGATAACCCCTCTTTCAGTCCTGGTAGGTTGCTCCTCTGATCTAGTCCAAAAATAAGATTACCTAAAGGTTTTAATGAACTATACTTAATTGATGTCTGGTATTAACTGCACCCTCATAAGAGAGATAATATCTTTTCCCCAGACACGTATCATTCATATCCTCACATAAATCTAGTGTTTGTTGAGTGGGCCCATTTATATCATCTTACAAAATGTCAGACAGATCAGATCTTGCTCCAGTTTCTAATTTCCTGATATAATGGATATGTACATCCACTGTTGCCAGGCAGCAGATTTCAGGCTCTAGCCTCCACGGCGTTATTCTTCCCGATTTCCACATTAATTATTGACAGATTAAAATATATTAATCAGGAACAGCCAAGAACAGCATAGCTCGTTGCTAAACACTGGGATTTCCTGGCATAGCAAAAGAAGGCAAACAATCTTTAGGGTGAAATCTGAAGAATTAATTGAAGCCAAAAGATACAGAGGAACTTCTGGGAGGCAGGAGTATCCTTTTCCCTGCTGTAAGCAAGTTAAAGAGCAGGCTTACCTTCAGCAACAGCCATGCTGCATCTGTATTTCCAGCACAAGCTAAGCAACACACTGTGTAGGAACAGCCACAGCCAGGACAAATGACAGCATGAACCACTATGTTTGGATGGCCCGGAAGAATGGCCTGCTCACCGGAGGACAACTTGCCACGCTTGGTAGCAGCACCTGAAAGGATCACAGCCCTCAGAGCAAAGAAAATTGCAGAGCAACCCTTGGGGCCAATGATGAGATTCCCCCTGGGGAACTCAGTCTTAGCTCTTTGTAGAAGAAAGCACCTGGTCAAGCACACACCATGCTGGTAGGGGCACAACCTGTACCTTTGGAAAAAGAGCATTAAAGCTAAGTAATATCAGGTCCAACATCTACGACCGATAGATGCTTCAAAGGTAACCAGTCTTCCTGACAACTTTACTCCATCAGGATGCAAAAAAAGTATATTATTTCTCACGCTACTTACTGAATACAAGGCAGAACGAGCAACAAAATCTCACAGTATCATTACTAAAGAGAATGACTCATAAATATACAAAACGCAAGAACGGTGCATTTCTCTGATGGTACTATTTTAAAGACCTTCCATCCAGCTGTACGAACACTCATTTGCACACACATGTAGATCAAAGGCCTCTAGCAACAGCTGGCAATTTTTGCAACGTCTGCCTACCCCAAAACCTTCTCTTGACACAGTGTCATAACTCACTGACAGGAAAATGGCTTAGATATAGATTTCCAACAGGTAAGATCAAAGGGAACCATGTTAGAAAAACTGTGATTTCTCCATCTACCTGTTCATACAAACTGCTTCTATACCCCTATGAAACAGAAAGCCAAATATACCAGGTAAGTTCAACTTGTCACACGCACTGGATAACCACCTGTTGTTGAGTGAAATCAGACAAAAAGCTCCCTCTGATTTTACACACATGAAATGATGGAGATTGTGCATTCCCAGTACGGGTGCATCTGTCGGTTCTTGCTTTTCCCATCCTCTTTCTCTAGTTCATAACTATTCCCACATAGGCAGAGCCAAGGATTATGGATATCCAGGCTATATCACAGGCTCTGATTATTCAGTGGAGTCTCAACGGGTAACTACAGGAATAACTGGTGACTGTTCAACCATTTGAAAAATGGTTAGCAGCCAGCCCAACCCTGCCTAGTTTGGCCAATGTGATTTAACACTTGGTCTGTGTGCATCTGGAGGCTGCAGCACAGCCACACGCTTTCCTGTCTGTGACCCCTAGAGTTAAACCTCTCCTCTGCAGCACTGAAAGTCTTAAATTTCCATTCATATCAGCAAGAGCTTGAGGACACAGAGTACTCAAGAGAAGTTCCTGGTACCTTCCTGGAAGTGATCCCGAAAGAACAAAGACAGACATAAACATGGCACTGGGGGACCAAATACCTTTTCTGTCTCCCTCATGAGAGAAAATATCTTTTACCATCTGTTCCCTCTTTCAGTTAATTTAATTTCATTTCACAGAATCACAGAATCTTAGTGGTTGGAAGGGACCTTTGAGATCATCCAACCACATGAAAAAACATGCTACAGATCCCTTCCCCAGCGCAGTCTTAACCTGCCCTGAAGCTGGTCTCTGTGGCAATGACCGTTTAGCACGTTAGTGGGTCGTTTAAAATGACCGGGGGTGGTGGTGGCTCCGCCCAGGCTCGCTCAGCAGCACCGCCCCCCAGCTGACAGCCCCCTGGACAAGCAGAGGCCTTGTCCCGGCTTCAAAAAAAGCCCCAAAAGAGCTTCTCGTCGGCCTTTGTCGCTACAGATCCCTTCCCCAGCGCAGTCTTACCTGCCCTGAAGCTGGTCTCTGTGGCAATGACCGTTTGGCATGTTAGTGGGTCGTTTAAAATTATCGGGGGTGGTGGTGGCACACACAAATTTTCTAGATTACAGATTCTTCATCTACAATCAAACAAAAAGCAGTTTGATATTCATTGCTTTTTAGATTCATATCCTTGAAGTCTGTAGAGGCCCATTCAAAAATGTGAGGTATCCTCGTCGTAACGCAGCTCTACAGACAAGCAGAATTCATAACGGGTCTTCTCAGGAAAATGGCTAATATACAAGCATCATATTAGGGTAAAAAACAAATTAAAACCCTCTTAGTCAGAAGCTTATCTAGGCTTGAATTAAGAGCCTGCTCATCTGACTTCCCGTTTGCTCTGCTCGCCCTTGCTGCAAACATTCAACTGCTCACGCTGCTTCTGTAATTGTGTCGGAAAAGGCCATCAGATTCAGAGCACCGTTTCCCATATTTCTGAATTACATTTATAGACTAAGGCACTCCAGGGTACGGTGTATGCTTATCTTTCTGCACTTTAAAACATGGCAGGGGTACCGCAGTCCTGGACTAAAGAAGCATTAGCAGAGTCATGTGGTGACAAATTGCGTAGCACCTGCTTTTACCAGGCTGAGTTGTAGTCTGCTATTAGTCCCTCACTTTCATCAACAATTACACACGAAAGAATAAAATAAAACTCGGTCAAGGTGGAGCTGTAAATAAATGCCAGTATATTAAGCTGGAAAAGCTTTAGAGAATGTCACTGCTGACAACCAGGAAGGCCAAAAACTTGAAAGAACAAAGTTTACACACACGGGACCGGTGACACTTCAAGCCATGGCATCTGTCATTTCAATCACTGCCACGGGTCAGAGGCTTGTGTCTGTCACAAGGATCAGGTTGCTCACCCACAAAGTTCAAACCCTATGCATCTGCAGTCCAGTCCACATAAGTGGAAGGAGAAATAGCAACCTGTGGGGTGCCGCAATGCTGCACCACTGCTCTAAGGGCATCAGCAGCCACTGAACCCTGCCCGCACAGGTATTTTGGCTCACTGAACGCTGGCTGCTATTACTGGAGGGAAGAAGGTGCAAAGGCATTATCCTGGGGTGGTGGGATGTGGAGGAAGGAGTGGGGTGCTGCAGGAGCCATCCCATGGCATGCTCCCAGTCTCCCCCTGGTCCCAGCACTGCTCTGAAAGAGAAGTAAGATCCTTCTTAGCAATGTGGGGCCATAGAAGAGATTGGGATGGCCTCTATACAGCCACGACTGGCAAGAAACCAAGAAAGGCCAGGGCCAACTCCAGCTTTGTGTGGCCACACTGATGGAAAACGGTATCAAAATTGAGGTCTCTCACTACCCTGTCCTGTAGCAGAATGAAGCAGAAAGTAGAGCTGAGGCTGTCAGGAGAGAGGGAAAACAAAACTTAGGAGACACGGAGAAGTACTCCAACCAGGGACTGAAAGTCAGGAGCAACGGCTTATTCTAAACTCCCCAGCCCATGGTGAAGGAGGAGCTCTCAAGGAGCTATCAGCCACTTTATGCTCTTTCAGGTGTGCACAGTAATTTAGGGTTCTCCAATACACTGCTCTGCATGGATCTATGTGAGATACTGGGCAGGGTCTTAAAGCTGAAAAAGAGCTCTAAAAAGGAGCCAAAAGACAAAAATAAAAGATCAGGACTGATAGAAGGAAAAAGAAGAGAGGCAAACCTGAATGTAAGGAGGTAGGGAGTAGGTTTCATTTAAAACAAACACACACAAAACAAACCAAAAAGAAAACCCCTGAGATTAAAATAAACATACTTTTTTAAAAAAAAAAATTGCTCAGGGGAAAAAAAGAGACTCATAAGAAGGTAGGAAAGAGAGAAGCAAGGCACAAAAGTTGGCATACCATTCCTTGGCATAATCAGGTCTTATCACTCTGAAGGTGAACAGTTTCTGAACATTTTGCTGTTAATTTCAGAGTTTAGTTATTTAGAAGAGACTCAGCTAAAAAGTAAAATTACTGAACAGAGAATTGGTTCTGTTTTACCTCATACGAGGACACAGAGATAAGGTTGTAATGATAAGAAAGGGTGACTACACAGTAGTCCATGCTGAAGCACACACCTAGTCCCAGCACTAGAAGGGCACATCTGCTGGTGCTCTGGGACTCCCTAAAGAATCCTTGCAGCGTTTCTTGGAATATGTAACACCAAAAAAGACACCGAAATAAGCACATCTGGTTTTGTTCAGCACAGAACGCGACTGGTATTTTCACTGCACAAATACAACATATAGAGCTACATAGTTTTGTGCTTCTGAGCCATGGGAAATAAGGTTGTCATCCAAGCTGGTGTGGCACATGTGCCAGTGCTAGCAGGAGGCTGGGGAAGCTGAGGTAAGTAATACAGAGAAAGCAGGCCTGTCACTGTTCTCTGGGACTTGTGCGCCCCACAGATACCCCAATGTTACTTAAAAATCTGCTCTCTTAAACCATCTGCAAATCTTAATTAACTGCAAAACCCCTGCTGCATTGCTGAGTCAATGCTGAGCATGGTTTCCTTGACACTCCTGGTGAGGTGGGGTCTCCTCCAGACATGGTCCTGAGTCCGGTAGATGAGGCGCGGAACAATCTCAGGAAAGCAAATGTTGATTCCCAACTCATATGCGGATTTGTTTTGCAGCGACACACACACTTACCAAGCACTCCATCTTCCCTTTTCCCCAGCTATAAGACATTGATAATTGTGCTTACAAACCTCCTGTAAGGAAGGCTGAGAAACACAATTCAAGGCCTGTCATCTTCCAATAAAAGATTTCATCAGCAGAGTTATAGGTCTGAAAACAGGGAGGACAGGCATCTGCCTCCCCACTCCACCCTGCCTTAGGAGCTGCCCTGCACAGAACACTTTGGGAGGTGAGCTGCCGATTTCGGGAAGGCTCTTATGAAAGGAGGGAGAAATAACTGTGTTCAAGGCAGTGACCTGGAACCCAGAGAACTGTCTCTTAGCTCCTGCAGATTTCTTACTGGCTTTTCACTTAGCCATTTAATCTTTCTGCACTTTGGTTATCCCGTTAGGAGAATCAGGAGATAACCCTTTTAACTCACATGGGGGTTGTAGGTATATTCAAGTTGCTGAAGAGCTCTGACGCTAAGATGATTTAGGCTATAAAAGTACATAAGTGTATTAAGAATTCTGTAGCTAGCTGATTCCTATTTTATAACGCACACTGAAACTGGCATATGGAGTTCTTAATCCCTAGATAAATTCATTTTAATCCCCAAATCTAGTCAGTGGCACCAGCTCCTTCAAGATCAACACACACACCCCCAAAAGTATCTGTTCCAAGCCATCTGGATATTACTGGGTTAAGAGAAGCCAGAAAATAGGGGGAAATTGATTTTTAAAAAATGAATAAATATAACCATTTTAAACATTTATAATTCATCAATGTTTCAGCTGGTGTATTTAAACTTTTTACAAGTAGATAATTGCATAAATTCCCACATCCAAAATGTCAGTCAGGCTAATTTAGTTTTGTAATTCAAAAGCCAGGGCATGGACACTGTACTTCAAAAGTGTACAGTTAGTGTCAAGCTGAACCACGAACAGAGGAAATCTCTGAAATAAACTAATCATGAGGTTTTTTACCGTAGCAGACCCAGTTGAACAAAAGCAGCAAGAATACTGAGGAATTCATACTCCAGAGAAAAGGGGATATAAATTACAGTGATAAGAATATAACTAGTAAAAACACCAAAGTGAAGACACCACATCCTGTTAGGTAAGAAGTGTCCTGTCACAGATCAAACTTCAGCCTGAATACACTGAACTTACTGAAATGAGTATATCACTTTTGTAGTATGACTAACACAATCGTCTCGTTCATGTGATCTGACAAGAGCTTTCTGTATGTGAGATTTAAGGTGAGAATTTAATAACATCGTTGAGCTAGAGCTAATGTCATCTGGCACTTTAAATCTCTCAGATGGAAAGTTATCAGTAGATAAAAAGCTTTTGTTGAGTTCAGTTAGTGATTCAGAGAGGTAAATTTGCTGAAATGGCACGACTGAAATGAAAGGTAGTGTTAACCACCATTCTTTTGCAATAAAGAATGAATTTAGGAGCTCAAGAAGGCTGGTGCATACAGCCCTAGATAAAGCCAAGCATAGCCTGGGCAGACGCTATTTCAAACCTACCCTTTTACCTCCACGTTTCACTTTAAACCTTACCAGGAGATAAAATGAAAATAACAAAAACCCACAGCTACTTCACAACTTGGTGTCTGTTAACTAGATAATCAGCTAATGCCCTTCACTAGAAGGGCAACTATGTCTGTGGCACTTTGATGCAGACAAACGTGGTAGTAGCAGAAAACAAGAAAGTATAATTCATCGGGATCCCTAAATGAGCCTTAAACTTGGAAGAATGAGAGAACTGGGCTCTTCTTTCATAAAGCACTATTTCTGTTCTGGAGGGTCAAGACTTCTGGCCTTCCTACAACCTGGATTTGGTGGCAAACCTTCATCAGACTATAAGAGGGAAGAAATTAATTCTGTAAAGGGTGTGAAAAGACACCACCATTGGTACTTTTAAAACTATCAAGGTTTTTTGAAATGAGTGATTGAGTTGTCTTGCCAGCATATATTTATGCCTGTGTATAGTGCCAATAGCAGCAGCAAACAAGGAAAATAGAGTCCATGGAAGAGGTAGCAACTGGGGACGTGTTTTGAATGACAAAACAAAATAAACTTACTGTTCTTCTTTGATAGGTGATTTTCTAGATGAAAGAAACAGGGCCTCCATCAAGCTTGATGTGCAAAGAGCATTTGATGAAATGTCACATGGGAAAGCATTTATTATGCAGAAGACTAGGATTAGTACACAGAATGTAGGGGTCTGAGTTTTAAAAGGAAGTTCTTGGGCAAACAGAGATGCCTACGGCTGTAGCTTAAAAATCAGTAAGAACCAGTCACATCTCGCATTTTCAAATAACGACTTCAGTTAAAAGTAGGACAGAGCTATGACATTTGCTGAGGGATGTCATCAGTAACAAGGAGTATCAGGATATTGCGTGGGAAGAACCGGAGACGTTCAAGACCAGTAGTAGCGGAAATGGAATCAAATTCCATAGTACAAAAGTGGCTTTACTTTGCACTTAGAGATTAGGAACAAGAAGTTTTTCTCAAAGCTGAGAACTCATTACTCAGCAATGGCAGAAGAGGAAAAGGCCTGGGGGTATTCGTGGAGGACAGGATGACTGAGCCATGATAGAACGTGTAAATACGGTCCTCATTTGTTATCAGGTAAAATGTTTCTAGTAGAAACAGGGACGTATCAGTGCCATTTATAGTTCACAGGTGCCATAGAGATGGCTTCTACAATACGCTTCTAGGCAGTCATCTTTAAATAAGCAGGGAAAAGACATTTTGAATCTAGAGCAAGTGATTGGGATAATCAAGGAAATGAACAGCTTATTCTTCCAAAGTGATGTGAACAGAAGTAAACCAAAGGTTTCAGGGGATATGAATGCTGTCCACAAGCCCAGCAGAGAGGAAACACCCACTAGGAAAAACAATGGCTTATGCTAAAAAGACAGTGTGGGCACAAGAAAAGCGAGGACTTACAATAACCCACAGAGATGTTCTAAGGGCTCTAATGTCTCTTCAGCATTGCTCCATCCTTCCTGTCCGGTTTTGATTCCTCCTTGGTTTAAACCTAGCTGAATTTTATCTCTTGGTTCATTATGATTTTGTCCAGTCAAGGTTGTTGGGTTTTTTTCTGTACAGAAGTCACTGCAGACAACCACAGAAGCATAGACTACTTTGGGTTGGAAGGGACCTTTAAAGGTCACCTAGTCCAAGCAGAGTGTTATCAGGAACGGAATATAAAGAAACTCAAGGCCAAAGAAATGTGTTTAACTTGTACCCTCTGAGAGATGTAACAATAAATTGTGAAACTGTCTTAACAAGGAGTGAGAAGATAGTATTTTAATGGACCTCGTGAAATCTTTCCTTCATTCTCTAGCCCTGCAAGTGTAAAATACTTGACCAATGATGTAAACTCCATTTGCTCTGTGCTTTCCTCAGATTGAACCTCTCACTTAAATGCAGAAAGGCAGATTCCTGGGTTCATCCGGAATTTCAGCTAGGTCCTAGCACCCCAGCTAAGCAGAGGTTTGCACCAGAACATGTCTCCCTGTAAAAGGAAAGCTTAATAACCTGTTTTTAAACCTAGACCTAGCAGACTACTGTACCACCCACTACAGCTACAGTCATGGGGAGTCCACTTCTGACATGGTCCAAAGAGTGGCTCATCTACTCCGGGAGGAACAGTGCGAAGTCCCACTGGTGTGATCCTGGTATGCCAGAAGAAATTCTTCAAAACAGAATGATGGCCATCTACTGCTGTATTCCTGGAGTACCGATAGAGGCATCTCTGAGGGCAATTAACCTGAAACCCTTCTCCTGCCCTACCAGAAAGATAAAGCCAAGCTGAACAATTCCTTTACAGCATGTTCATCTACGCTCCAAACTCAGGCTTACCTGGATGAGTGCTCTGCTCATCCTAAAGTCATCTCTACCTTTCCCCAACCTCCCTCTCCATCTGCACATGCATTTTGTTCTGGATGGAATGGAGCAGCCCAAAAGGTACAAGAACAAGGCAGGGAAAACACTGACAGACAAATAAAGCCCATTTGTCAGGTTAATTTACTGATGCACCTGATAACATATTTCTTTTAAAAAGTAAAAATGCACACTCTGTGAATGCAGCTTCCCAGCAGCTGGCCTTTGCTTCGAGTTGTTAGCCCATTGAGAAGGCAGATATTTAAGTCTTTAACCACCTTTCTCTAGAACCCTATAACAAAGCCTTAATCAATTCCATTTTTAATAGCTCTTTAACAACCCAACAGGAGTGATTTTATAGGCTAGCTTCCAACTTTCTCTGCCGATTAGTGAATCAACTAATATGAGATTGTGTTTCCAGCCATGTGTGTAAAGCAACTACAAAGAAGCCCTTATTTCACAAACGCACTCCTATGATATATTGGCTACTCCTGTTATGATCCAGCAACGCATATATAAATGTCCTTCAGTCAAGGACACTTCCCTCTACTGAGTAGCACTCTTTAAAAAGGGGGGATAATTAATGTGCTTAAAGTTATGTGCGTTCTTAAGCTCTTTGCCACAACAGGTGCTCTGCTCAGGTGCACTTGGACAGGATCTAGATACTTGGAGCTACTAGACTGGAAGTGCACCAGACAGCTCAAAAACTCCTTTTATTGTGAATCATAGCAGGACCCCTGATTGAGGTTCAAAGTCTATGCTATTTAATGATCATATCAACAGAATCCGTATTTTAAAGACGCCTTTCTCATTTGTGATGTACCCAGAACTGGAAATTAGACTCCTGTTATTTATTCTTTCCAGTGATCTTTTCATATAATCTTTACACAGAATTTTGTAAGCTCTTCTAATTAGACCAGAAGCATTTCAAGCCATGCAATGTGTTGCTGCAGTAGATGTAGAAAGAAACGACTATCCAGGCTTAAATGCTATGTGGCTGTTGCTGTCTTAAAGAGGAATGATGATTTTGGTGAGGTCTTAAGCCAGAAATCTGATTTTCCATCTGCTTTTATAACACAGCAAAATGAGCAGTCATGAGGCAAGCCCATGACAGACTAGAAATGAGAAATTTTAAGGGCTATTAAACTTTCTAAAAATGTCCCCAGTGGATCAGCCTAAACTTACTTAGTGGCTCTGCTTCTGTAATTGTGATATAGTGGGAGCATTTGCAGAGGTTTATTCAGTGAACTCTTATGTTTCGGTAGCAAACTCGGCTGACACAATAACAAGGAGGGGTACCACAGCATCCGCATCATGACTCTTCTTTTGCTTTTTTTTTTTTTTNTTTTAAATTAACTGGAAAAAAAGCCACCTTTGGAAGAGAGGCTAGATCACTTTTTTCCCAATGTAATTTTTTCAGAGCCACCCCAAAGCAGAGTTAATTTACCCAACACATCACCTGAGTGAATGCAGAGAGGTGAAGAAAAATATTTTGCCCTTCTAGACAAGTTTGGTTTTGCACCACAACCATGAGAATATGAATCCAAATGAAAGGAGTAAGTCCATGCCAGAAGTGAAGATGGGCAGTAAGAACACCTTCTAATCATCAGAGCTTTGAATTGACTTTTGGGCAGGACCTGCACCCATAACTTATGCCCTGAATTGCATGTATAATTGCTGTTGACAATATAATTTTTTTTTCTAGATTTATACTGGGGTTACTGAGGGCAGAAGCTGGTCTTTTAATGTGAAATAGGTCCCCTGAGAGACATTGCTGGGTAGCAGAGTGTGACAATTTGCATCATAAGAGCTGCGATGACACTGACATCAGTAAGTGCCCTGTCAGCATTCTGAGAGAAAAGCAGACATGGAAGTATTTAGATTTTGATTTAGTGTCTGAAGTACTTGGCACTGGAGAAAAGTGCCAAGTGGCACTGGAGAAAAGGTTCGGGTCTGGGCACCAAGGAAACCATACCATGGTTCTATACAGGTCTTTGCCTTTCTGCCCCAAGTCCTGGCCCACCATCACCATCTAGTATAAACTTCTGTATAGCCCCACATCTGACCAACACCTTTTACAAGGAAAAGCAACGTAAATCACATCTGAGCACTCTAATACACCATTCACAGATGGTCCAAGCTTCTTGGAATGAAACCTGGAGAAGTTTCTCAGCCACATATTGCTGTAGAGGTGTCAAAATGCAGAACTAACTTGACATCCTCCTTGGGTACAAGCAAGGATGGAAATAGGTAGAAAGAATCAACTGTGCCCTTAGAAGTAGTAGCAGCCATCTTCTGCTTTATTTGAGCCCAGAACTGGGCTCTAACGTGCACCTGCATGCTGGCCCAAAGAAGCCATAAATCCACACCGGCTGACAAGCCAGAGATTCCCTTTGCACAGGGGATTGACTCACCACAAATCAGAAACAGCAACTCTGTACCATTCTTCCTCCCTGCGGTGGCGAGGTAGGCAAATGTCAAAGCAGCTCACAACCGTGATTCTCCAGCTGCTGGAACAGCTGCTTGGGGCCAGCGTCCTCCTGGAAAATATTCGAATAATCTTAAGGCCACTCTGAAGCACCCCAAGAGCTGGAACACATGGCTTAATTTTGCACAGGTGACCACTCTTGCCCTCACTCAGATCCACTGTCAGGATTTCCTTTTCCACAACTCAAATCCTTCCTCATATAGAAAACCGTAGGTACAGGTTATCTTCTCCAGAAAGACAAGGCTGCTGAATATGTCCAATGCTGGATTTGAGGGGGGGTGAGAGGGAAGATTACCCAGGTGCTTCTACCAGCATATTTTCTTGTTTCATGAGCAGATCTTTAGTAAGTGACTGACAGTGCTTCAGGCACTTTAACCAACTGCTGCCCTCATTTAATGCCAAGTCTGCCCAAATCCTTTGCTTCTGCCAATCAAACCTCAAGCTTGCCTTCCAAAGTTTGTCTTGAAGTAAAATCCGTCTTTTTTGCCACACTGATTCAGAAAGCCATCCGACAGAGCTCTCCTGATCAGCAGGAAGGGAACAAGATATTTCCTGGAATAAAGCTCTTTATTAAGGGACTTTCCCTACCAGGGAAGCATAGTGTGGTTGTTACAGCATGTAATTAGAAGTCTAAGGACTAAAGCTTAAATAAAATAGCTGTGTGACTGAATTATTAACTTCCTTTGCTATTAATTTGCAATATATACCAACTCGTCTCCATCATAGGAATGTTGAAAGGCTTAATCAGTGAATATACCTGAAGCACTATAAAATGTTGAAAAGCTGAATATCTGTGTTTGTGGAGGTGACCATTTTAGTAAATACTTATAACTGAACCAGGGAGCTGGTAGATTTTGAAGTAAAAAAAACTAAAATGCACCTGTGATAGGACTTTAACACTTCCTTCTCTCTGGATTTGGAATAAGTTAGCTAGGGGCACAGGTAAGAGTCAGCTGCACTCTAATACTGAACAATACCGCTATTTGAATTATTTTTTACATCGTCTTAAAAGCGCATCTGGCTATCATCAGACAAAATATATGAGCATTTGGACAGAAGATTCATGTAAAATAAATAAATTAAAAAATAGGGAAATGAAAGTCCTTAAAAAAAAAAACAACATGAAATTTACAGAAGACACCAAAAAAAGCACATTCAGCAAACTGAGTTATTTACTTGGTGGTGTATTATAACCATTGGAAGAAACACAGATTTCTGTTCTCCCTTTATAAAAAGCCAGTTTCATTTAATGAGCTATTTAAGGACAACTTAAAGTCAACACAAACAACAGAATCACAGCACAGCTGAGGTGTGAAGGGACCTCTGGAGGTCACCTAGTCCAAACTCCCCGTCAAGCACAGTCAGCTAGAGCAGCATGCCCAGAACAACATCCAGTCTGGTTTTGAACACCTCCATGGATGGAGATACCACAACCTTTCTGGTTATTCTCAGATGGAATTTTTTTTTAACTCAACCTATGCTCGTTGCTTCTTGTTGTGTCATGGGACACCACTGTGAGAGTCTGGTTGCCCCTTCCTTACTCCCACCAGGTATTTATACACACTGAAATCTCCCAAAGCCTTGTCTTCCAGGACTGAAGAATCTCAGCTCTCCCCGCCATGTGTGAGAGACGCCCCAATTCCTCAATCATCTCTGTGGTGTTTCACTGGCTTTATTCCAGCATGTCCACATCTCTCTCGCACTGAGGAGACCAGGAGCTGGACACCACTGCAGTGGAGTGGGATCACCAGTGCAGAACAGGGACAGAAAAGTTTACATTTGCCAAATCCTCAGTAAGCATAGCATATTTAAGCAAGCATGTTATTTTTCCATATTCTCTACCCCATGATCTAATGGTGCCTTGGTACATGGAATTACCAAGACTGTACACCTTTGCTCCTATGTGTGTGGGTGTTTACAGGACAGGTCCCATGAAAACGCTGTCCCATCAAAGCCTAGGAAGGAACAGCCCAGCAGGATTGGAGGCTGCAGACGGAGGAAAAGCAGATGAGGTAGACTGGAGCCGCATGTAAAATAGCTTCTTGAACATACCCCATGCTTTCCTCTTTAGGAGTCAGCAAATACAGTGGTTTGAAAACAATCCCCAGGTGTTGGCAGCTTTGTGGTAGGCCAGTCACAAAGTCACAAAAATGAGAAGCTTTATTGTCCTTATAATCATAACAGAACATGCACCTGGAAGAAGTTAGCAAGGAGATTCACATGGATGTTTTAAGGCATGGATTTGACAGTGCATTTTAGGCGGACTCTGTATTTACCATTCGTCTAAAGAAATGGTCAGCTTAATTATATGTATTGCTGAAACAGAAACCAACTTACACTACTTCCCCCTGTGCCACATGCTACACAAACACACCTACAGACTGCCCTTCAAAGAACTGGCAAACCAAACCACACAAAAGAAAGTAGTGTTATGCAGGTTGGACAGATTAGCTGTTTCCATCCAAACAGTTCAACAAAGACTCAGATTTTCAAAAATCCCTAAACTACTCCTATGTCCAGATACAAAAATCTATACGTCGCTGACCCTCCTGTAAGACTTGTCCAGAGCTCTGGAGCACTGAGATACTGCAGAATGCTAAAAGGTGAGCAAAAAAGAATCCAAGCCTCAAGTTCTGTGCTAACACCCAAAGCCAAACTCCTGGGTGACAAAAGGCTTTTTTTTTTTCCCCTGAACTTACAAATAATGTTATCTCCCAACTTTGCTTCTAGAAATTCTCCAAAGCTGGACTTCTCTCTGACGTTTCTCTGTTTGCCTTTACCTTTTGCTATGATGCCTTTCAGGACTTCCTTGCTGTTCAAAACGGATTCTAATGAGAGCCAGTATGCTTTTTGAGAAAGAAGACAGATCTGTAAGAAACACGAAACTGAGCATGCGATGTTCATGGCTGTGGGAGCAGTGCAAAATGCTAAAGGTTATAAAGAAAACACAAAAGACCTTCTTTTCATAACAAACCTGAAGAACCAGCACGTTTATGATGGAATTCCTGAAAATGCTAAGCAAAATCAGAAATAAACAATGCCAAGAGCTTGAGGATAGGGTGAAAAAAAATAAATTATTTATAGCAATTTATAGCAAATACCACCAGATTACAAGCCAATAACAGCACAGGAGACACAACATAAAACAGACAACCTCATATAAGGAACAATAAATATGGGAAAGGCTGCATCTTATGGTCATAATACAGTTGGGGGTAGCTGATGAAGTCCCTTAGCTGTGGAAAATCCTCTCCTATTTTGTGGCTTTGCATGGCATTGTGAATGCCCTTCAGGGCAAGAATTGATGTAAGCAGTGGAAAATCATTTGGCCCGTGGAAAGACTTCATGTGAGATAGCCTGTACAATGTGGAAACACCTCTAGCGTGCTTGGAAAGGAGTGGACACTTGAGGGCTTTATGGCATGTTTATAGAGACCAGGCCACCAAGACAGAGGTCATCTTGCCTTTTGGACTGTAAGACTTTTCAAGACAATATATCTTTCACTAATCAGTAAACAAACAGCAGGATATCATGCAGTCCTGGTTTTGACTGGCTTCAAGATACTCAAAGTGGGGAGAGCAGGTGCAGGGGGGCTGAAGAGGTTATTGAAATAAGTTTGCATCCTACAGAGATGTCACACGTTTCAGAAGCAACCCAGGTGGATCAGAGAAAATGGCCTGCAAACAAAAGGAAAATACTTTACTTCAAAAATCTGTCACTGGCAAATGGGAATTAAGGTCTAATTATCGCACTGGCATGTTTCAAAATTTTAAATAATACTACTTCTGCAACTGTTACAGTGTCAAAACAAATATCTGCATGTTGGAGAAGATGTCAGATATTGTAGAGGCGTATATGTACTTGCAACTTTAAACAGAAGATTTTCTAAAATTGTAGGCATAATCTGTTGCCCTAATTGCAACATACACAGAAATCTTGGTTGGAAGGAAAAGTGCTGATTTCATCTTTCTCTTCTTCCATACACAGAACCTGAATTCTGAGTACAAATAAACTGAAACAAAAGATAGAGCAGCATCTTTAGATGGATCTAGGCCCATCTCTGAGGGCTATTATTTTTCTTTTACAGTCTAATACTGTTATTTACAAACATAAAAAGAGTGTTGTATAAATTATTGCATTCGTATTGCAGCTAGGGGTAAGAAATAATATCCTTTGCTGAGACTACATAATGTCTCACATAGAGACATGGACTGTTTTTCAACCAAACAAAAATTTGTGGAAAGATCCCACAACTGGCATTTATTTAAACACTCCATAGAAACTGTGGCTTACTGTTATTACAGTCACAGTCTCAAGACAAATGCAGATGTAAATGAAACAGGTTAAGCCAAAGATAGTGTTCTTCAAGAAAGAATTCATGTGCAAAACAGCACAGACATTACATCCTTGCTATATTGGGAGGTGATTCTGTCCCTCTGCTCTCGTGACATCTCACCTGGAGTACTGTGTCCAGCTTTGGAGTCCTCAACACAGGAAGGACATGAACCTGTTGGAACAGGTCCAGTGGAGGGCCACAGAAATGCTCAGAGGGCTGGAGCACCTCTCCTATGAAGACGGGTTGAGAGAGCTGGGCTTATTTAGCCTGGAGAAGAGAAGGCTCTGGGGAGACCTTATAGCAGCCTTCCAGTACCTGAAGGTAGCTACACAGGAGAGATGGGGAGGGACTTTTTATCAGGGAGTGGAGTGACAGGACAAGGGGTAACAGTTTGTAATTGAAAGAGAGCAGATTTACATTAGATGCTAGAAAGAAATTCTTTCCTGTGAGGGTGGTGAGACACTGGAACAGGTTGCCCAGAGAAGCTGGGGCTGCCCCATCCCTGGAGAGGTCCAAGACCAGGTTGGAGGGGGCTTGGAGCAACCTGGTCTGGTGAGAGGCGTCCCTGCCCAGGGCAGGGGAGTTGGAACTGGATGATCTTTAAGGTCCCTTCCAACCCAAACCATTCTATGATTCTAGGATAACAAGAGACTTCTTTAAGGCATCCTCACAAAGACATATCTTTAAGAGAGACCTAAATACCAAGAAAATGCATGCCCTGGATATTTGTTCAAGTGCATTCACTTACCCTTATACGACCAAGAACTGCAGGGTTTGCCCCTGAAGCTAATGTTCAAGTCACTTCCTTCACAGCATTAGCTGGTACACAGCCGTCCCCCATGCAGGTACAAATCAGCAGTCGGGGACAATGCACCATGGGTTTTGTAACCAAAAGGGAAACACCTCTTAGCTGGTAAGAATCGTCAGGAATTTGAGAAAACTTTGATAATATCTTCCCCTTTTTTCCATCACACAGGCCAGTTCTTCCATTTTTTATTCAATTAAATCTTATGGCACGTGTCATGTGACCTATTGGTTTAGCCAAGAAGTTGAAGAGACTCCAAACACCGCTCAGTTACCCTGTCAACACAAAGGGCCATGGCCCTACTGAAGTCCTCAAAGCCAAGACCAGTTGACTCTGTTCAAACTCTGGTCTGTTTTGTGTGCCAAACACAGAAAGCAGTTCTCAAATAACAATCTGCAGTAAATGGGTCAATACCACATCCTGTGTCAGGTGTGAAAGCAACAATAAAAAGTGATGTACATGAGCTAAACAAAAAGAGAAATTGCTAACTTTAAGGATCTAGTGATGGGCTCTGAACTGGCTATTACCACTTCGGACAAAGATGTTGAAGTTATAATAGATAGCACTGTGAACATGTCAGCTTGCTGCTCAGTAGTTGTCAAAAAAGCAACTGGAATGTTAGGAATTATTAGGAAAGAAACACACAACAAACCCCCAAACCATCATTATGCCTGCATCTTGATTACTGTGTTCAACTCAGCTCCCCTCTTCTCAGAAAGGATATGTTGAGCTAGAAGAGACACAAAGAGACATGATAAAGATGATCAAAGATTTGGCACAGCTTCCCAACACGGAACAACTAACGCATTCCTCAATCCGAAAAATGAGAGACCGGAGAGAGAGAATAAGTGGGGTCAGCAAAATCATGAAGGGCATAGAAATGAAACAATGGCTTTTCTTTTCTAGTACAAGAACTAGTAAGAATCAAACAAAGTTTTCAGAATATACCTTCAAAACAAAGAATTAATAGCTCCACTGTAGAAATTGTTGCCAAATCCGTGGAATCCTAAAAATGCACAATTGCAAAAACTGGTAAAAAAAAAAAATTTACAGAGGAAAAAAATCAATAATTAAATTATTCCATCTAAGCCTCTTAAACATGAAGCCATGTTTACCAGGCTGAGGACCTCAAACCACTGGAATTTAGAAGGGTTTGCCATCACGGAGGACTAAACGTTGCCCTGTGCTTAGGTAGCTGACATACCCTGCATATCAGTCCAGTGCAAGGCACTGCCCCACACAGACCAGTACAGCCATTTCCATGTTCTTCCAAAATGAGGCCATGAGAGGAAAGCAGGGATTTATTGCAAACCAACGAGTTCCTGAGACAGAACAGCACTTAACTGCATGCTTCGTTTTAAGCTCATGCTTAAGTCTTACTAAATTTAATAGAACTAAGGTACGGGCATAAATACTTTCTTAAACTGAGGTGGTTTTGGGGATTGGAGATCTGTTATTAACTATTCATATCAATGTCTTTGCACAATTACCTTCACCTTCTACTATTATTTTCCCAGGTTAAAAAAAAAACAAAATCAAAACGTGCATAGTGCTGCAATAATTCATGAAGGGCAGACTGAGTGTACTCTTCTATGATTTAATTACATCAAAGCTCTGTTACCAAAGCTGATCGTTACTACTGCAAGGGAGTTTGTCAACCAAAGATTCTTATCACATCTGAGGAACAAAGTAACTTTATCCACAGTTCTTAATATGCACTAATAATATTTTTTTTATTTTGCTGTCACACTATAATTAAGCAGATGCTAACCTCCAAAGGGATCTTCTTTAAAAAATAAATTATTTAGTTTAAGGTATATTTTAATTGTAGAAGTTTACTGATTATGTCCCATTCTGAAGATATGGAGCAAGAAAAAATAAGGACCTAAGGGGATTTGTGTGTTCAGTGATGCTAATGACTAAGACTCTGGCCGTGTTTTCTAGATGTAATAATATATCCTATAGCCTTTTGGACTAATCAAATGAAAGTAGGGGATTTATGTTCCAGTGTGCTTTAAGAAGAGGGCTTAGAAGATTCCCAAAGTAATTTCATTTGACATTCAAAGCTATTTGATTGCAGTTTCTGAACATTCCCACCACATTTGTATTCAGCATGTGGCAATCTGAATTTTGTGATGTTTTGAAGCTGACTAATACATGGTATTGGCCTTTTCCTTCTCTTTTTCCCCTATTCTAGAGTGCGGTGCTGATTGCTTTCATATCTGAGGCAAAAACATTGTGAGTACATCCAAAATTGCTAACATTAGAAAAATCCCAGAGTTACCAGCATATTGGAGACTGTTATGTAGTATTTGAGGATCTGAAATTTAAGGGGAAGAAATGGAAACCTTATTGTATACTAATGGTAGGCAATTTTCCACCACTGCGAATTTTGCTAGGATAGTGCAAAAGCTGCAGCTACTATATTTGCAGAGAACAAAATGCTGATGTAAATACGTTTGTGAGATTGTATTATTCTGATAATTTTATTTTTACTAATATGATATGGCACAGCTGACATAAAGACAACTTTAATCCTCTTTATAATCATCTTCTTCCAGCTGTTCACCTCACTTTTCAATCATCTCACAGGTACTGTACACAAGTTATATTCTGCTTTATTATTTGACTACAGAGAAAACTGGTATCTTCAGCAACTTCTGATGGCCAAAGCACTGGACACTTACAGCATGGTAACAGAGTCAATCTACCAGCTGTTGCCTGACCCGACGATGTGAAAAATCCAAGAGACAGCGCACATATTCAAAAATACTGAACACACCACAATGGAGCATCTCAAACTTCGAGTCATCACATCAACTTTGACAGGACAGGGACATTTTAGCTCTGTGGGAAAAGCACCGTTTGTAGTTAAGTGGATGCTCCAGTTCACCTGCCAGCTATTTTTGCACTCAAAATTTCTAAGCCCACGTTTGTTCCATCACTGCCCTAAAAGTGGCTAAGGCAATAAAAGCCATTTTGCTCAAAATCTACAGAGATGTTTCACAATAAATGCCCTCATCTGCTCACTACAACCACTGGTGCTAGCCCTTATCATAATGGGAACTAAACTAGGACCTCTGCAAGTACAAGGTAGAGCACTGGATTTGTCCTTGCCTGTGTAACACCATTCTTGCAAGTGAGAACCACCTAACCCTGACCTGCTTTGCAGAGACAAAAAAAACTTGAGAATGAAGTCCTCCTCATTCTGCTGGTAGGAAGGAATATGTGAAAGCTGAAAAAAAAATTAAGAAATGCCAGATTCTGTCTATTTACTGGTACCAGCTTTGCAGTGGTGTGAGTGCTGGCGGCTCAGTGGGACAGGGAAGTGAGACCAGTGTGGGTTACTAAACACAGCTCTCACAGACTCAGAGTCATCATGGTTAGAAAGGACCTCTGAGATCACAAAGTCCAACCATATAAACACAACCCCCCCCTACAATCTCTGCCACTAGAGCAGGCTCTTAAGTGCCACATCTCCATCTTTCTGAAATACCCCCAGGGATGGTGACTCCACCACCTCCCTGGGCAGGCCCCCCACCAGCTCGGTGGCTCTCCCCTGGACACGCTCCAGCACCTCACTGTCCTTCTTGTAGTGAGGGGCCCAGAACTGAACACAGCCCTCGAGGTGAGATCTCACCAATGCTGAGTACACCAAGTACTAGCAAAGAGTTCAGGAAGCTGAAGTGCCTGGTGATTCACTGCTCTGGAGGCCTCAGAACAAATACACATCTCATTATTTTCTATGCTGACTCTTCCTCACCCTCCATCTAAAATCCAGCAGCACACAGGTTGCTGCACAATGTTCCTGACAAATTCTGTGAAGAATATAAAACCCTTGCCAGAGGTTGTAGGGA
>VXBJ01004251.1:18345-31664 GCA_013400055.1 Nycticryphes semicollaris
CCATTCCCCTTGCTCCATCTTCTCTCTTGCTCTCTGTGACTCATTTTCAGGACTTATTGTCTGACCTTGTTGGACAAATTTTACAACTCCACTGCAGAAGGTTACAAGACATCAGGGCTTTTAATTCCAAGTGCAGCTTTTCCTCACCCCACCAAAGTTAGCTAGCAGTTCCAAGAAATAAATGACTTTTGCTGGGCTCTTAAATAATATGATTTGCATGCTTGAAATGAGATCGCCAAAGTAATTGTAGAATATTGCTTGCCATTACAGTCATTAAAAACAGGCAGATGTAGGATCACTCTCATGGAAAACTTTCCTGCTGGGTTTTCATGGAGATAAGTGCACAAAATCCACTTTTGAAAAGATGTTGAATAGAATGAATTTGCCATTCAGTGACTGTCTGATGATGATTTGCTTGTTAATTGAGAGTTTAGGCTTTAGAGAAACCTTAACAAATGTGAATGCTAAATTCTGGAGGTTGCCTCCCTCTTTGCAAGCTATGTTTACAGCTATAAATTCTTCTTTCATTGTATGGCATTTTAGTAGGTATTTGTCAGTGGGGAAATACAGTGTTGCTCATTTTTATAAGGGGACTTTCAAAGGTATTTTCAACTTCACTGCATGGCAAGAATGTGTTAATTTAATTCATAAAGGTGCTTAAGTCTATGCTTAATTTTAAGCACATGCTTAAATCTTAATGTCTTCTCTGTGATTTCATCAAGTGATTAAACATAGGCAGTGTTTTCCTGGCAAGCAATCTCTTAAAAAGCTACATAACGAGTAGCTAATCATTTACACTGCAGGTGGGGGACAGTCATTCGAAAAGAGATGCACCTACATGGCTAAACTCAGCCAAAGAGCATTTAACCAAATGTCTTCTCAGGGTTTCATCAGAGAACGAATTACTTGCCTGGCATAATCCCTGCCACAGTCATCACTCCTAGAGCAGTGTGACACCATCTCATCAGACTCTACGTCAGAAATACTGTAAGCCAGCAGCCACCAAAATATGTGCTGGGTTCACACAGGTGGCAGTAAAAACATCCAGCCTCAGCATCGGAGCATCTTTTAAAAGAAAAAACAACAAAAAGGTGGGGAAAAAAAAAAAAGGACATTTTTGTTCTTATGGGCAAAATTACAACCAGAGTGAATTGTATTGGAGATTCATCACTGATGCCATACTGGTTAGGTACCAAACCTGGGTGATATTCCAAGAGTTGCCTCAGTGCCTTAACCTCAGAGTTCCTCTTCCAGGCACAGGAGACTGGAAAACAGAAAAAAAAAAAACTTTTGTTCTAAAGGGTTTGGAGCCATGAAATAACTGGGTTTCACTAGGGAACTGATATTTACCAAAGCCCACCTCTGGAAAGCGTTTTTCAAAACACAAGGAAGAGAAGGAGCCATGTGTTTTCCTCCCTCTTAGAGCTTTTGTACTTGATGCCATTTGCTACCCCAGAATATCCAGATCACATAGCTGGATCCTGACCCAACTTGCCAGCCTGTGAGTACAGCAACAGGCTTGTGACTGCCTGCCAGCACCTTCACACAGCTTCAGGAACTCTTTCAGCTCCAGAAAAAGGGTATAAAGGCTTGGGAAATATGTCTATAAAGAACTGCATGTGCCAACACAGCAGAGATTGCTGAAAGCAGGAAAAGATCAGTCAAAAGTGGAGGGTTAGCTGAAGCAGAACTGCTAGATCTTTCCATCCCTCTCACTTTAGGAATGAGGAAACTAATTTCTGAGTACAGCATATCATGTGTCCCAGGGTACAGTCTTCACAGCAGAGTCCCTCTTCACCAACCATCTGCAGAACAAACCCAGTCCCTGGATTTTCTCCTTGGCTTTCAGGTGCAGTAAATAGTTCTTCCTCACAGTCCCTGCCTGCTACCCTCTGTTTTGGAGATGGAGAAACTGAGTCTCAGGGAGCTGAAACAGGTCACCCAAGGTCAGTAGAAAAGATAGAAGCAAAACCCAGGAGTCCTGCTTGCCCCTTCCCTCTGCTGTAACCGCTAAATCCCCCAATCAATAATGAATTCGTTATGGCAGACTCATGTTATAACTAATGTCAGGGGGGGGAAAAACGAATAAGAGAAGAGAAGAAGTTGTAATAAAGGCACATAGGATAGAGATATACATTTCTCTTTAGAGCAATAAATCTTTCCAAAAGGAAGTTGGTTAAAATTCTTTACGTTAAAAAAATGAGGTCCACGGGGACTCCAAATTTCAGTTCGATTTTTAGCTGAGGCATTTTTTTTCTTTATCAAACACTTGGTGCTGTAATGTGATAAGGGCCCCATGCAGACCATAAAACTAATTTATCATCTGTAAGGTGTACAAAGAAAATGGTAACTGCCTGCTTGTCTGCTTGACATATGAGGTCATTTTTGCCGCTAGCTTTCTAATACTGAGCAATTTTATCAGCTATTTATATACATTAATTGTAGGCACCCATATGTTCACCGTTGTATTTAATAATGCATTGCATTGAATATGCATTCCTTAAGTTTTAGCATGCCGTGTGCATCTTTTATTTAACTGTTTGGTTTGCCTATTAAAGCCTATTATTCAGCTCTGCTGTGTAACCCTCTCTCTCTTGAGTGGATTTATGTTTCTTTAAATCTTGCTCACCATGTTGAAAGGCAGTGGCGTGAACAAGGCCACCTCTATCGTCCCAAAGGAACAGCAGCAAAACAAGCAAAATAAGGGCCACGGTCCACTTAATAATACTAAACAAAAAGGATTATTCAATGAGTTTCTTTCCTCAAGGGACAGCAACGTATTCACGCTCTATGGTGTGCACACAGACATGGCTCTCTATCAATATAGGAAGGGAATTAAATAAGGGGCCTGATTCTGATGCCAACTCAACCAGCACCAGAGCTGCTGCTGACTGAAAGGAGAGCAGCAGCTCAGCTGACAGCACAGACAGACATCTGCAGTGTCCTCCACTGAAGATGGCTACAGGATGAAAAAAATTTTACTCTCTGCCACTAACTCCTGTTCAAGTCTAGAACCTCATCATATATTTATACATATTAACGCCGAACCGTCTGATTCCCCAGTGCTTCACTGCTGATCACCACCCTTACAAGCAAGTGGAAATCAAGGGGAAAAAAGCCATGCAGTAGACAGCAGCTTTGGGAGGGACTGTTCCTCAAAGACCCCTTTCTCTGGTGCAGCTGCTAGCTTTTTCCTTTCAAATATCCTGTACATTTTTGGTATTACTTTGTGCCTGATTTAGAGCAGCAGCAAATTATTACAGCCCTTTGCCAACTCAGTGGAGCTGGATGGAGCATCCGGAAGGGAAGGTCTGTCCATTCCCTCTCATCAGGCTTGGGAAAACAGCAGCTGCCCACAGATGTGTGAGAAAAAGGACGTTACCCTGAGAAAGGCTAACACAAACTAGCTCTTTGTAAAATCAGGTACCTTTCTGTGAGGATCTCAAACCTGATTGATTCACAGATGCAAAAATTTCAAGCAGCTGGATGTGCCCTTATTAGTTACCTAAATGATGCTCTGAACATTGCATCCTAAATTGGATAGCACATATCTCTGTTGCTGCCTTTTCAGGACAGGATGAGAAGTCCTCAACTGTGTATCCTATGCACTGTGGTGCCATTAGATAAAAAGGAGCTGCTGCTGGCCTCAGAGATGTACTCTAATGCTTTCTGGAGATCAGAATTTTAATCTCCTGCTCATATTTCCAAGGAGAAAAGGAAGACTATATATTGACAAACACTACTTTTCAGGTAGACAGGGATTTCTTATGGCATTTAAAAACATGTTAAGAAATATTTAGGAGGGAGAGGAAGTTTTCTTTTTATGATTTCTTCTTTGTTGCTTCCTTTCAAGCCCTCTTAAACCTGAAAATCCAAAGTTGCTCTTTAAAAACTTCTCAAATTCCATCTCAATGGAAAATGAATTTCCCAAAGGCTAAACTTCCAAGTTCTATTTTTGAAAAGATTCTCCTGCAATTGTGGCTGTCTTTGTAAGAGGCTTTTATTGTCTTCCACCAGGTAATGGAAAACAAAAGTGGAGTTTGTGGGCAACAGGTCTGAAACAACAACAATGCATTTTGACAGCTGACTACATTGGTGATCCTTTCCAGAAATGGTATGAGCTTGCAAGTGTCTCAGAGCTTCACTAGCCTTCAGCCTCCTATGTCAAATTCAAACAAACTTCTGACTTAGGTCTCCCTGTGATTAAATGATGAAGAGCAACATTCTCCTCCAGGCATTCGGTAGTGCATTAAAGGGCTTTT
This sequence comes from Nycticryphes semicollaris, assembly GCA_013400055.1. Lineage (NCBI taxonomy): Eukaryota > Metazoa > Chordata > Aves > Charadriiformes > Rostratulidae > Nycticryphes > Nycticryphes semicollaris. Next base: position 22,608 of record VXBJ01004251.1, read on the forward strand.
AATCTAAATAATTTTTTTATTTCATTTAATGTACATGAAGGGTGTTGACAGATATCCTCTGCCTCCCTGAAAAATTGCTGCCCAACAACATCGGGAAAAGCTTCCTGCTTATGCCGCTCATCCACATGCCTCGGGATGACATAAGAGTATCTCCTCTACAGCTGAAAAGATATTCTGAGTGCTATGCAAGCACAAACATTCAACCTCAGGTAATTATACTGAGCTGTTATATACCAACTTTTACACTGGAATNCTCTCAGAAGAGAGGCATAAGAAGGGAAACACACCAGAACACCACTGTATCTGGCTCTAGCAATGTTCCAGAGAAGATAGAAAATTTTAACCCCTCTTGAATTTTAATCCTTCATCAAATTTACACTGGTCCTAGCAAGGACTTAACTTTCATATTCCTTCTCTTTCTATCTTTTATTAAATGTAACCTTCACCCACATGCATGTGGGTCAGGGCTTGTTCTCTGTTCCCTGTCATGTGGATCATAAGAGCTCACTGATGTTTTAAGGACTATCAAAATGAACTGGCTCCCCCAGCTCCTCACCTCTTCTTGCTCACCTGTGCCTGGAAAGGTGTAAGGAGCCAGGCAGCCCCCTTCACTCCTCTACTCCCGAGTTAAGGAGTCAGGCCATTCTGGCCCTGCTGCATGGGTGCAAAGCCTGAATTCAAATCTCTGCCACGACCTCACTAAGTCCCAGAAAGCAAACTACAAGATGAGCATAATAAATAACTGTTTAGATGATTCTGCAGTGTTTTTAGGTAGTGAGTAATGAGAAGTCAGCATTGGGTGTTTATAAGTATGATGAATCTTTAACAATGGCTAGGTTAAAAATTGTTACGAGAAAGAATAGAAAAAAAAAAAAAGAAAGAAAGAAGAACTGTTTGTCTCTCACAGCTGCCAACACCAATAACAGCAACCAATCTGAAAACAAATGTTCAGGAGATGTTACATTTCACACAAGTCCAGGAAAAGAAAAAGGTACCCTTAGAGTTTAGTCTTGCAGTTAAATTACAGGGGACCTAGCAATTTTCTGGTCCCAAAAAGACAGCCTCTAAATGCAAAAGCAATCATTTTTATTCATTTTATTCTTTTTATTTCCATTTTACTGACTCCTGTCACATATAATTTTCTAGATGACATGTACATATAACCAACAGCAGCTATTTAATTGTATCGATGCTTTGACCTCTGTCCCTGAATGATCAATTAAACAGCCTGAAGGGACAGGGGACAACATTAGAGTGAAGGGCAAGGCCTAAAAAGCCCCTCTCTCCACTCTAAGGCAGAAGGGCAGCTTCTTTATTGTTAGGTCTAGTTGTTGCTCCAGCCCTATTACCTCTCCCCACCCTCAGCAGTAAGGTCTTCAGCAGAAGTATTGATCATGCCTTAAATCCTGCTACACCTACAGAACTGAGCTGGTGAGCAAACTGTGATGAATTCCCAATGTTTTAAATCAAACTTACAGGATCTGTCTGCACCCTTCAGTTTGATCCTGTCTGACTGCTGTGACACTATGGCCAGGGATATTGCTGGGGATTTAACACTTTGGCCATACCAGACACCTTCTGTTACAAAAGGTGAGGATTTGATTGGTGTCAATCATTCCCCAACCTGTCACATGGAGTTTTCAGCCAGTATAACATTTTAAGGACTGTCTTAATGAACTGGCTCCGCTCCTATTGTCACCTGTCCCTTCCAGCTCACTGACAGCTCACTGCCATTTGGGTCCCCTTCTTTCATGGGTTTTCTTACCTCCTCTTTCCCCTGTTTCAGTCCCAATATATGCTGCAGCCTTCGCCACCTTCAAGTCCCTACTGTGACATCTCAATTCTCAACTATCTGATCCCATATTAATAAATGAGAAGGTCACCTCAACATCCTGGAGCACGATGTCCCCTCCTCCAGGTAATTCCCCTATACACAGGCTGATCTTCTCCATGAAAGTTCTCCAGCATTTTATTAGAAGTGTCCCATTTTAGGGATCTGGGGTGTATTTTTTTCGGGGTTTGAAGGAGAAGGAAACACGTCCAAGCAGCTTTCCCTTTCTTTAGTCCAGTATTAACTGTCATCTTGGATGATCAGAGACTGAAGAGGTGATTTCCCAAGATGAAAGTTACCAAGCAAATGATCTCAAAATCTAAGCTAACAAGCCTGTCTCCGAACACAACTGTACTCCATAAACAGCTGCACACCAAAAGAAACCAAAATTCTCGTACAAGAGTGTACTGTGTCCATCTCAAAGGGGATATGAGATCACTATAAATTAAGGCCAGAATTTCTTTTGGTAGCTACAGGAAGCTAGTATTTGTACATAGGCATATGTAAGTAGGCTACCGTAGCTACAGCTTATGTATGTATATAAAGAAGATACAAACCAGGAAGTAAGATTAATTAGTAACTGGAAATATTAGGAGAAATACAAAGAGGATCTGTTCCTAGGCAGACTGCAAGTTAAGCATCAGCTTCTGTGCCACCTGCTCATCTTCTGAAGAGCGCGGTTGACTTTTCCCAGCACATGTTTAGTTTCAGGTTTGGCAATTCTGTCAGGGACATTTGTGGCCATTGCTTAGTGAGGGTGAATTCTGAGTCCTGCAGGGTGTGGGGAGACTTGAGCTGTCTTTGAGGCTGTAGGAAAGACCAACAGCATGATTAAGCTGAGTGGTGGCATTAGTCCTCTTTTTGCCTCTACTTCACACTTGACTTTTAAGAGTATTAGGAGACTCCCATTCTGTGCAAATGAAACCAGTGGATTTGCATGAGGAGAGAATATGGGAAGCTCAGCTATGACTTCCTTTACATGGATAGGAGTCAAGGGCAATTCCACCACAGAGAGCTGGGTAAAATGACCAAGGAAGGTGAAGAACTAACCCCATCACCTCCTGCCCCTCCCTGTGTCAAAGTAATGTGTGAAATGTATTTCAGTATTACACCTGCTATGTCTTCTGACTACTGGTGCAGAAGCAGCACCGCTGATCATCTCCTGGTGCATTTGTGTCTCAGTGTTTCATTTTCAGCGTTGCAGGGAAAAATGAAAAATGAAATAAACTCCCATTAATGGGATGTACTTCTCCAATTTACACTCAAGGCCTTGGAAGTGTAAATATTTTCCTACTCCACATTTAGAGTTTTTGATGATTTGCTCAACTGTGTAAATTGCTGACTTCTCCATGTCAAAAGTTGCACAAGCTAGTTTTAAAGTCAGCTTTTTATGACAATGTGCTATTTAGAACAGGGATTTGGGAGGCAGAACTCCCGGAGCCCAAACTCGTCCTCATTCACAGCAATTTTACAGTTGCATAACTCCATCCGTTCCAGGTAAAACAGCCTCTGTTTCTAAGGTAAGAAAAAACAAGTCCTGCTGATCCCAGGTGTGTGAAGGTGGCTAACATGTTTTACTTGTCTATGCCTCAGTTTCCTCAGCTGTAAAACAGGATTAGGAGGTCAAATGCTCCTGCGTGTGACAAGGTGATTTCTATGAACATTCCTCAGCACTCACAGAGAAAATACTTTCCAGGACAAAAGAACTTTTTAGAGGCAGTAAGGTAATGAGCTGGTTTTGTGCCATCTTTTTTGCTAGTATTTTTGCTAGTATACAGGGTTTGACTGGAGGAAAAAAAAAAAAAAAGAACAAAAGAGGAGTTGTTAATAACCTTTTATTTCCCTTCTCCCTGCTGGCATGTCAGTGTCAGTAGCCATCGGCTTCACTTAGGGGCCTCAGACCAACCCATGTATTTCAGGATAGCAGTCATCACCCATATCCCAGAGCAGGGATTGTTTTTCCACCTGGCCTTTGGCCAGACACACACCAGACACTGTCTGCTTACTGTAGGGCAAAAGTCTGCTGCTACCGAAATCAGCTCCCTCTTCCCCCAACAGCACATAGGAACCACAGAAAGAAAAACAAAAGGGAGCATTTCCATGTCACAACGTGAGAGTTGGTGGAGAGGCTGACTTAACTCTTTCGGCTCTCAAAAGTCATATAAAACAGACTGCTTCCAAACCTAATGTGGTGGCTGCACAGATCTTGGGGTGCACACGACTGTGTCACACAGTGGAGATGCACCCACCAAGAAACCACGTGGGCATGTGGAGTGGTACAATGCATGGGTGGGCTGCAGGAAGAAAAAACAAACCAACATTATTTTGCCAAATTTTAGAAAAAACTTGCTGATAGGAGTGCACACGTGTGCACATATCCATAGGCACCCACGGACGTGAAGACAGAGAAAGAGGTTTGTGCTTTCCCTTTGTTCACGGAGGCAGCCACAGCATGATGTGCCTGGAGCATGAGGCCAGGAGGGAGGGTGAAGAACAGATGTGTTTGTTCTTCTTAATGCAGCCCCATTAGGTGAGAACAGAACCAAATCCCCCATCTCATCTGGCTTAAACCACCTTGTCTGCCTTCAAGTATTGGGGAGAGGATGTACTGCTGCAGGGGAGTTGGTGGGCAGAAAAGCATTGCCCTCAGACAAAAAAAAAGAGGTGAGTGCCCAGCACATTGGCCTGGCTGGGAGACTGCAAGGAGACAGAGGACTGAAGTCAAAGGAGGTGGTAGATAAACAAGGTGCTCTCAGTGGAATCCATTACTGGCTGATTAGGAGAGCTATTCGGGTTATCAATATCCAGATAAAGCACAGGCTATGAGGAGGAACTCAACCATGAAGGTGGCCTTCTTCTGCCTCGCCTCCAGAGCTGGGAGGACCCAGCTCCAACAACTGTCCCTGGTAACATCCCCTGCTCTTCTCTGTCCCACACAGGGATTAAGGTGTCTGTGCATATGACCTCTGTCTGTCCCTGGACCTCTGATGGAGAAGGGAAGGGACTGGTGGGGTAGGGAGAGTCTGGCATGCTGGCAATGAAGCAGCATGGAGCATCCTGCGGACATAGTGACTCTGAGTGACTCTGAAGGAGCACAGAGTGAAAGACCACAGCAAGATGTGCTCTAGCAAAACCCAAGAGCTGTGCTAATTAAAAGGATCCAGGTCTGACTTTAAAAACAAAAAATAAATAATAAAAAAAGTCCTGCTTGGTCCCCTAGTCTGAAAAACACTGACATGTCTGGAGCAGTTGATTTAAGGACACAGGAAACAAAACTGGATCAGGATTACTTTATTTCAACTAGCCTTAAACACCTGTGCAGCAGCCATCCCCAGCATGCCCCTGCTGAACAGTGCCAGTTAGCACTGCTCCTTTCTGCAAGGTCTGGGAAAGCAGGGTTTAGTAGCAAAACCCCGGACACATAAAAATCTCAGAACAGATGGGGGGATGAACTGAGGGGATGATCTTTGAGGTCATCCATAGAGGTTTGCTCAGATGGGGGTCCAGAAGCCTGATGGCCCTTTCCAGCAGATGATGCTGTTGCTGTACAGCAGAGCTGGGGAGATCCCACTATTACCCAGAGGAGCTGTTGGGTCTGAGAAGCTGGTGAGCCACTTCTGCAGTGGTTTGTTTTGGCCATGGCTTGTGATGGATAACGTGGAGCTGGTGGTGTACCCACTCTGAGCTCACCTGGGGAAAGCACCCATCTCACCAGAGATGATTGAGACCCTGTTGAGCTGATTGATCCTCCAATGTTGTACCACCTGTACATATTACTATGGGTGGTGCTTCAGTTTAGTTCTTTTGGGGCCCTTGTGCCCACAGAAAAAGGTTTTTATCAGCTCCCCTTTCCTGCTCTTTGCATTGCCTTCTCACCTCTCCATGTGTGGTTGCTGGCATCCTTGCCTGGCTCATGGATCGCTTCATTGTGCAGCTAAGATGAATATTTCTATCCACCTGATTCTGCCTTTTTTCCCCTTCTCCAGCTCCCAGCCTCCCGCCATATGCCCTGCTGTGAAAAAACGACAGAACACCCGCACAGAGTGGAGCAACTTCAGACTCTTCCACCCCAAACCAGCCATCTTGGGAGCCTTCCTCCCCTCCACACACCCCATCCCTGTGGCACAAGGTGAATCATCCACCTACAAAGCCCCACCAGCCCCGTCCTCCAGCAGCAGCTGCTGAGATGCTTCTTGCCTGCATCCCAGACTGGGAGCCCTGGCAGCAGGAGCAGCAGTGTTTTGGAAGAGTCGAACAGTATACAAAGAGCTGAGATTGTGTGCGACAAAGACTGCGGCACAGGGAAAGAAAGTTCAATACGTCTTTATTTTGGGTCTCAGCATTCCCACCAGTCCTTCCTCCTCACTAAAGCATTTTCCACACCCTCTGTGCTCTCTGTTTATGTTCACCTGCTACCCAATTAACTCCCCGTTTAGCTGCGCACCTGCAGTGGCTTTATCCTCAGACCACTGCACTGGAGCCATTAACCCTCTAGATTGCATTCGGCTCTGAAAAATACCCATCTGAACGGCTGGAGCATTCATCTGTGAATAGGAAATATGCTACAGTAGTTCATGGCTGGTAAATATGTGACGGGGGAAAGAGAGATTATGCTTTATTATCAATTGACTTGTGTCGCCAATGGGCTTTCTGTCATAATTGACTAATGCCACCCAGAGTGATATGTACTTCTGCTGATAGCTGCATTACAAGTTAACACTCCAGCACAGTATATGTTTTCATTCAATCTCTATAGGAGAAACTCATATATGGCAGCTGGCAATGCCCCGAGGGGGGAAATCAGCCGTCTTGGGACCGAGTGGAAGGCACTCGACTACAAACGACAGGAGACGAGGGAAGAATTGGGAAAGTCAAGGCAAAATTAGTCAGAGGAGATTTTGTGTGTCGCAGCATCTCCTGCCTGATACACTGAACTTTTCAGAAGCAGCCAAAGAGCTGGAGACACCCAGAAGCTGCAGAGATGCTGTTGTTGGGGTTTGGTGGTTGGTTTGTTGTTTTTGTTGCTGAAGAAGGAGGAGGAGGAGGAGGAGAAGGAGGTAAGGCCAGTAAAACTGTAACAATTTGTTAACTAAAAAATGCTGCAGACAGTGACGCATAGGATGGGAAATAAAGGATTGGTGTTGGCAATGGAGCAGCAGCAGGTCTGGAGAGAGAGGGAGAAACTTCAGCGCAGCTAGGAGAGGGATGTGGGGAGAAGAAGCTGGAGACGACACCAGCTCAGAACAAAACCTGCTGATTGCAAGCTGCCTGTCAGAGGAGGGAAAATTAACCTTCCTGATCTCTCATAACAGAGAAAAAAAAAGTAGCCAGGACCAGTGACACTTCTGCATAGCTCCTCCAAAGAGGAACGGCTACTTCAAAGGGGCCTCATGGTCTCGTTCTGTTGTCATCCTCCTCGGACTGCAGTACTGGAGACCTCCCCACCTTGGTCTGCTGCAATGCCCTTCGTAGAGCATTGAGAAAAAAAGGACAACGGGGCTGCGCCCTGTGTCTGCCACAAGGCTTTTGTACATCACCTTTGTGTAAGGTGTTGTCTTGTGCCTCGGTTTCCCTCTGCACAAGTTGGAGATGGTTCACAAACCTGTTTAGATACCCTTAAAAATCTGCAGAACCTCAAATGGAAACTTCTGCAGAATTTGTTGTTATTTAGGACTAGGAAGATAGCCTAGGCAGAAGGGAAAAAGTGAGTTCAGAATGTTTTCTACTGGTCTGTCGGAAAGCAGTAAGTTATCTCTATTAAACTCAAAGCTTCTTTACTCCCTTATTCTCTGGCCACAAGTGGGAAAAAGCATGGGGACAGCAACTCCTTACTAAGGTCCCCTGCTGTTTGACCTCGACCTTTAGAGCACTCAGCTCCACTGGTGGCACTGGCCTCCTTCCGGCTGATGCAGATGCCAGGGCATTGTGCAGGGGTGGTCCTCCACAACTCACCCTACGTCCTTCCCTCACCAACCCCATCCCCACTGCAAACCCCTCTGGATAAAACTTGTCAGTGCCAGACACTCTCTCTCCCTCTGCCCACATCCACCCACAAACACGGGCGCTCTTATCTCTCCCTTTGCACAGGCGGTTCCAACGTCGGCTTTGAAAAAAAATAAATAAAGCAGGCCAGCTCCGCAGCAGATGGAGGACTGATACAAAATCATGCTGGTCAAATGATCTCTCCCCACTACCCCCCATACCCCCCTTCCCTTTCCTCTCCCATTCCTCCCCAATAAGTGAGCAACAAAGAGGGGGGAGATGGAGGGGAGAAATGGCCCATTTTCCAGCTTGTGAGATGATTAGCACTGAAAAAGGATTTGCTGCACCAAAATATGCCTGGAGGTTGTGCAAGCACCAGCTGCCATCTAGTGGAAAGCTGGTCTGATTTGTCACCAGCAGACACTGCCTCATTTACCTCCGCAGCAGGAGGTGAGGGAAGTGTATTCTCCTAAATGTGTTAACTTAGCAGTGTTATACACTAGAAACAAATTAATATATAATTCTTCTGTGTCTTAAGGTCATTACTGCCGAGGCATAAATTAATAGAGCTATTCCAGTTAATTCATTTTGGCGTTTGCTTCTGCATGTCTGAGCACATATGTGATTGGGGCCTTCGTCTCGTTTCCGCTGGTGGAAATGATGAAGTCCTGAAAGAAGCTTTGCCATATTAATGTCATTTTTAACCTAAAAGGCAGGGAGATGCAGGCTTTGCTGTTTTTTCCCATTCGCACTCCTGTGAGGCAGGCTGCAAGTGTGGGGTTCTTCCCGAACAAATCCAAGATGAAACCGAAGGACACAGTATTTTTCCTCACAGATGTGTGTGTCCTATGTATAAGCAGGGCATTAGAGCACTCTTCTGAGAATAGCAAAGAAGGCTGTAATGCACATTATCCGATCACAGATGCATTAAGCTGTCCTACAGAAATATAGATGTTTTCCTTTCAGATCAGAGAGAGAACAGACATAATCATCAGAGAATGAGACAGCAGCTTTAGCATCCTTTTCCAGTTCTTTCGTTTCCCTGCTCTTCTTCTCAGGGGCATATCCTGCAGGGAACCACGCACCCCGGCATCCTGCTGGGCTGCGGCTGCATCCTCTGCTCTCAGGGGGAGGGAGTGTGGCTCCTTGTGGGGCTGGACCACCACCCAAGGACCCTCTTCTTCCTACCCCATGGCCAGGAATATTTCAGACAAACATGTTTCACTGTTTGGTGAGGGTGTTTT
>VXBJ01004252.1:0-37315 GCA_013400055.1 Nycticryphes semicollaris
CTTAGTTGAAATATATTTGTTGCTTAAGTCAATGCTGGCTTTAGAGTTGTATTGTCAGTGAGTATACGTTTGTGCTTCGTAGGTTTTTAGACATTCAACTTGTAACTCTAAAATATGGGTTTTTCTTGCCCACATATTTTTTTGAAATTTTTTTGTGAAAGGGCAGGACTTTTTCTATTTTTTTTTTTTTACAGGTGTGTAGAGCTGAATAAGAATATCCTAAACTTTTCCTCTTGCTGACATAGCATTGATAAGAGAGTCCAGAATCTTACCTCCTCTATCTTTTCCCCATTTGTTTTTTTTACCCTGTGTGGGGAACGTTGTGGTTACTCCCCCAGAACGAGCATCTGTTTTCTAAATCTCTTTGAATCGTTTTAAGGTCAATGATGCTTCTCTGGAGAGCATGATTTTATGCTGGCTGTGAATTTTCCTTCTGCTCTTGGGTATGAAGTGGCATTCCTGACAATGCCAACAATAGCTAAAAAACAAACCCAAAACCTTTCAGTTTTTCAGCTCCACTCTCCTGCTCAAGTGATTTGGGGTTGGGTTTTTTTGTGTTTGGTTTGGTTGGTTTTTTTAAAGGGAAATGAGGTGCTGGTTATTTTTTGAGCATTGCCTTCTAAGTTCAGGCAGGTTTATGCCTTTGGTTGTATTGATTTTAAAGCTCTTCACAGACGTGTGAAACTTGTGAAGAATGTTTCTGTAACCATTGTATTTGGTAAAATTTTTACTTCTGAGATTTTAGAGCGATCCCTTACTTTTATGTAGCCGTAGGTATCTTGGAAATGCTTGAAAATTGCTTGTCAGTTTTGGTAACGCAAATCCCATCCTCTGAAGCCAAGACAACGTTTTAGCTGAGGGGTCTGATGACAGTGTCTCATCTGAGGCAGATAACTTAGGAGGCCGGTATCTCTTGGCTTAGCTCCTGCTAGGAGTCATGCTTTTGGGAGGCTGCACCTTATTCCACTGGCTGTACGTGACACCCGGGAAAACTAACTTTCTCAGTTGCTGGTTTAAAACTACATGGCAGCAGTGCCCTTAAGAAACTCTTCATTCAAAGCCACTGGTTGCCAGTTTCTTCCAGCTTTACCTCTTCGAGATATGTCTAGAAGCATTGCTTTCTCTTAGGGATTTCTTGGGAAATACATAAAATAATTGGAAAACCAGTAGTTTTATCGAATTTGAAAGCTTAAATAAAATGATAGATAAAAAAGTGGGTGCAATTTTGTGGCCTTGTTACTAAAAGCAGTTTGAAGATCATGGAGTCAACTTCTATTTAAATATTTCTTCTCAATATATTTGCTGGAATACTACCTTCTCATTGAAAACGAGGTCATATCCTGTAAATACTTAAATATCTTTTCAGAATAATGTTTTCATTTCCTTGTTTACTTGACAGCTCTTTGAGACCTCATGTTACCAAGCCAAGTAGTACAGGGAAGGGGTTTATTTGCCCAGGGGGTTGAGGCTCCCAGTCAGCATTCTTAACCTTATCCTTCCTTTGTAATCAATGGGCGACTCAAATCAAATAGGCACCTCTAGAGGGCAATCTGTTTGTCTTGTGTTAGGATGGGAGGGACCACAGGTTGTCCTGCATGATGGTTTTCTTAAGCTTTATTGACAGTGAACTCAGCTGTCATGGCACTGTCTCTGCTGGGAAGTGCAATGTTATCTTTCAGATTATGTTTATTAAAACAAACATGCCTAACAAAGGCAAAAAAAGCCTTGCGCTGAATTATTTGCTGTATTTTTGCGTGAGGCAGCGCTGCTTCTGAAAGGTAATGTTGTCAAAGCAAGAAAGAGATCAGAACTAGAAACATAAATCATGTGGTTATTCAAATATCTGGGACAGTATCCACGTGGGAGAAACCGGCTGGTTTTGTTTCATCTTCGAAACGGGACAAGCATTCCCAAGAGCTCGCGGAAACAGATTCCAAAACGTCTGAATCAGACTCAGAAGACAGTGAAAACGAAGGACAGAGTTCGGAAAGAAATTTCAAGGTAAGTTCTCTCTTCGGATTTATTTTACATACAGTATTAATTCTTCTAGCATAAGATGATGTATCTTCTATCTCCTGCGATAGGCAGTGCTCATTGTAATGAGGTTAAACCATAGGACTGAAATTAGAAGTTTGCACTCACTCGAATAGTAAAATGAATCTTTATTCAATTATTTGGCCCATTAGTGTCACTGTTCCAGAACAGAAAGCACGATCTTTCCTTCAGCCTACCTGAAGTAGATTGAATTCTGCCAGAAATGTGATGTTCTCTGAGAAAGGTCACTCGTCTCTCTGAAATAATCCAAAAAATTATTTGGATATCAGTGTGAGCATATGACTTCTAACCTTCTTGATACATGTGACTGCCAAGAGATCTTCAGGGAATGCCTTTGACTGAAAATATATGGTTGTAGTTTCTTTACTAATTGAGAAAAACATTGGGGGGTGCGGGGTACCAAGCCTATGTCAATTATATATTTCTGTCTTCAGATTTAAAACTTATGATAAAGGGTTGATTATGGCTCTGGTTTTTCTGAGCTGGGTAATTCAGAACAGCAGAGAGTTTAAGTATCAAATAGACAGGGGGTAATTCTAAAATATATCATTGTAAAATACTAGCTGTAAAGTGTGCGTGTCTGCATGCACAGAAAAGTTTTATGTGAATTTTGCTGCTTTTTTTTTTTAACACAATAAGCTTTGTTTTGATGTGAGTTTGTGTTGACTACTTCTTGCCAACTTCAGCCTTGATATGACAGGTGGGGTTTTCCAACTTCAACTTTTTGTAACTTCTAAGATTTTTTTTTTTTATCACCTCTGCATGTGATGAAAGCTCAGGGAGACAAATTTATGGATTTTATTACAATATGAGTTAATTGTTTCAAGTTACTCAGGGCTGATAAGTATATAAAGATGTAAAATAAAGCTACGTTGTGTTTTTATTTAGGCATTTTTGCTTAAGGTGGTTTTTTTCCTCTTTAGAGGAAAGGAGATAATGGTGAAGAATCAGAGGAAGGGAAAAAGTCTACTAAAGCTAAAAAGTTAAGTCCTTACGGGAAATGGCGAGAAGTTAAGTCAGAAGAAACAGTTGATAAAGAGGAGAGTTCATCATCCGGTGATTCATCTAACAAGACCAACCCTTATGGAAAATGGAAAGCCATCAAACAAGAAGGAGAAGAAGAAGAAGAAGAAGAAGCATGGTGAGGATGTTTTTACTGTAGTTATTTTCATACTTGTTTCAAAATACTTGTTTTCAGAGCTGAAGCTTTTTCTTCTGAATTCTGGCAGAATTAGCACAGTACTGATTGGAAACGTAGTCCAAATACAATTATTTCTGCAGTGATTATTTTAAGTAGTAGCTCTCCGTGGCAGATAGTGGTGGTGATGGTGGTTTGGCCTCAATGTAGAAGTTCCCTGCAAGTACAAAGTAAATTAAAGTGATTTAAAGGATCATTGTAATCCATTATTTTTCTCATCCATCAGAAGTTGAGTATCAACTATTTAAATGTCGTTACTCTAAGCTTAACGTTCCTTAACATCATCTCCTTCAGCAGTCTCCTTCAGATGCCTCAGGAGCTCTTTTTCAACTGCTCCCAGCCTTGGAACAGCATGGACAGCTTTCTCAGGGCCTCTCGCTTCCAGGCTAAACTACAGAATCACAGAATGATACGGGATTGGAAGGGACCTCTGGAGATCATCTAGTCCAACCCCCCTGCCAAAGCAGGTCCTCCTAGAGCAGGTTGCACAGGAACTCGTCCAGGAGGGTTTTGAATGTCTCCAGAGAAGGTTTGTCCACCACCTCTCTGGGCAGCCTGTTTCAGTGCTCTGCCACACACACACCATAAAGAAGTTCCCTCCTCATGTTTAGATGGAACTTCTTATGTTCAAATTTGTGTCCATTTCCTCTTGTCCTCTCACTGGGCACCACTGCAAAAAGAATGACCCCTTCTTCTTGTCATCCATCTTTTAAGTATTTATAGGTGTTGATCAGATCTCCCCTTACCCTTCTCTTCTCTAGACTAAAAAGACCCAAGTCCCTCAGCCTTTCAAATTCTTTCAAGCTCTGTTTCTTTCTGCTGAGTAATGAGCTGGGCTAACTTTGCCCAGAGTTCAAGATCTACCTTGATTTTCTAGGGACAGCAGCATCCTGATCTTGATGATACTGGGGTTAGCGTTGCTTTGAATTCCTTTCCCTGTGGGATCAAGAGTTGCCGACATAACGAGGATGCTTTTTTAATTTCTGAGCAATTTCTGCCCAAGCCTGGCTGAGTTACTGCCACAAGCAGTGAGGTATTTCTCACTTCGTGGAAACAGCCTAAAATACGCTTCGCTGTTTTTTGGGCTGACTTTTACCCAGTGTTACAGTAAAGACTTCTGCTGGCACTGTTTCTTGTTCCTTAATTTCCCTCATTTCAAAACAAAGTTAAGCAAAACCAAACCAAAACCCGCTGCAACCTTTTCTGCTGTCACTATGGGCAAGTCCTGGAGGCTCTTAAAATGTGGTGGGAGACGCTTTCCGTAACGATTTAAATAAGGAGACAAAAGGCAAAACGTGTGTAATCTGATTATGTCAATTTAAAATTTGGAAGTTGTCTCTCTCTCTCCCACATCCAGCTGATGTACTGCAGATGTTTTCATGACGTGCATCTGATCAGAAGGGTTTATTTTGTTTTGTTTTACTGCACAATGCCCGAGATGGCTCATTTTCTTGCGAAGCACGCTCTTTTACGGCCAGTTTCTTGTTATGGGTCCCTCTAGGAGTCTGGAAAAATGAGGTTTGGGAGAAGGAAATCAGTCTTTTCGCGCATATTTGACCCCATTCTCCCAACACTGTAATTCTGAAGTATTTAGCAGATATAGTTTTGACACTGTTTGAAGTAAATTAAGCACTGATAAACTTCCTTGGAGATGGTCATGTCAGTTGATCAGTCCATGCAGCACCTCCTGTATCGGCCCAGCTCACTGTTCCTTTACTCCAGAGCTGATAAATTCTTTCAGGTTTTTGGAAAGCACTGTCCAATGAAAAGTGCCTTCACCAAGTGAACCAGTGTTTTAGGGCTACTGCAACAGCCGCGTGTTCTTGACTTGCAGTCATGCCCATGGCTCTGTTTTTGGTGTTTGAGCTGATCCATGTCTTCCTTGAAGCACAGGACCCGAAACTAGGTACAGTGCACGAGCTGACGTCAGGCTGGCCCTTGGTAGCACTGAAAGATTTCTTGCATGGATTGGCCAGGAGTACAACTGTCTCTTTGCAGTGGTGTTATGCTGGTGTGATTCCTGATGGACTTGTGGTTTAGATCATTTTCTGGGAACTATTCAGTTGTTCTCCATCGTATGTTTATGCCGCGGGTTATTCTTCTAGAGCACAGTGTTTTGGTGTTGACCTCTTAAAACCAACTGGTGATTTTTAGATGATGTCTCTGATTTGTTCAGATCAGTGTTAGCTGTGATTTTCTCCACCAGAGCTGCTTCTCCCAACTTGGGGTCATCGGCTGACTTTGTAAGCCTGTTCTCTGTTCTGCCATGCAGACCCTCAGGGATGAACACCTGCAAAAAACTATTCAGTAGCATTTTGGCAGTGAAATATGGCTAATTCAGCAAATTTTTTACACAGAAAGGGTTATTAAGCATTGGAATGGGCTGCCCAGGGACGTGGTTGAGGCACCATCCCTGGAGGTATTCAAAAGACAGGTTGACATAGTGCTCAGTGACATGGTTTAGTGATGGGTTTTTATCAGAGTTAGGTTGATGGTTGGACTAGACGATCTTAAAGGTCCCTTTCAACCTAGGATCAATTCTATGATTCTAATTAATCAGTGACTACTGACTTTCAACATTCCAACATTCTCAGATTAACACACATGCAGTTCCTGTTGTCTTTTACGGGACTATTTATGGTGTAAGCTCTGTAGAAAATGAGGTCTTAGTTTTTTACTTTTCATAACCAGTCCTCATGCAAGATACAAAGAACATGGTTTCTTTCTCGATCTCTGTCATGATGATGATCTTGGCTAGAAAATTGCATCTAGCTCAAAGCTGCTTTGACAATTAAATATGAGAGTTCTGCATCCACCTCTGGAGCCCTCAGCACAGGAAAGACATGGAGAGGATCCAGAGGAGGGCCACAAAAATGATCAGAGAGATGGAGCCCCTCTCCTGTGAGGACAGGCTGAGAGAGTTGGGGTTGTTCAGCCTGGAGAAGAGAATGGAGACCTCGTTGCTGCTTTTCAGTACTTAAAGGGGAGGGGGGGGGTCAGAAGAAATACGGGGACAAACTTTTTAGCAGAGGTTGGTGAAACTGTGGCACGGGTTGCCCAGAGAGGTCGTAGACGCCCCATCCCTGGAAACATTCAAGGTCGTGTGAGATGGGGCTCTAAGCAACCTGATGTAGTTGGAGATGTCCCTGCTCATTGCAGGGGAATTGAACTAGATGACCGTTAAAGGTCCCTTCCAACCCAGACAATTGTGTGATTCTCCGACTCTGTGTTACTCTGCAGTAGATCACGTTGTTTTCTCCGTGTAGATAAACCCTTCTATGTTTTCCTCTTTTCCCAGTGAAAAGGTGGACCTGGAGCTTCCTAGTACGGAGAGTGACAATCTTCCAGCGCCAATGCTAGATGTTGCAGAAGATGAGCCAGTGATATTTAAAGAGAAGACAGTCACCTCCCTTGGAGACATGACAGAAGGGGTGCCAACATTTAAAAAGAGGAAATTTGAAAATGGAAAATCTAGAAACTTAAGACAAAGACTAAGTGATCAGTAATACTGAACAAATCGTTTTAGATTCTGTTTAAGCTTGGAGTGAATCAAAGTTTAATATTTTAAACAGGCTTTTATAAAGAAAATGTTGAATAGAAATTAAGGATTTATAGGTATTAAAATGTGTGAGCTGTAATATTTTTTTATCTTATTTTGATGTGATTGATTTTGGAATGGAAGTTGGTGTTATATTACTTATGCAATATTGTAAATACATTTCTTTTTTATTTTAACCATGTCATCTAAGTTTGATTTGCTCTATGTTTTAAATACCTTGTGTAAGTTGTTTTGTTTTTTTAACTCCTTTTCTAAGTATGGGAGAATGTGGTAATCCTTGATCTGGCAAAAATGATGCAGACCTTTTCATTTTACAGAGGAAATGGATCCGTGGAATGTACTAGAGAGTAAAATCGTCCCCCAAGATTCTTTCTGTGGAGTAGTTTCCCCACTAATGAGTAAAAATCTTGTGCTTACTAACTTTTGGCTAATCGCTTGCAAAAGAACAGGTGGCGAGAGCGCCAGCATTTTTAATAGGCCATTTGAAAGCTGGTTTTAGGGGAGTTAGTCACATGGGTGCCACTCACTTCAGGTAACGTTCTGAAATGAATTGTTTGTGTCCATGCGTGACAAGTGCATTAAACCTCTGCAGAAGATGTAAACCTCACGAACCTTCATTTTCAGTAACAGCACCAGAGCCATCCCTGTTGGGGTAGATATTTCTGGGGTGTTTTGCTGTTGTTGTCTCTACTTGAATTTTTCATTCTTTTTCACATCAAGTTTTCTTTTTTAGGGTTTGGTTTTTTTCCTTTTTTTTCCTCTTTCCCTGTTAAAAAAACAATCGCCTGATATTTTCAGGAAGAAAAAAATATTCCAAAGGTCTGGCCCTTGCTGCAGCATCCAGCAACTTTGTTGAGGTGGATGGGTTTTGTCTGTTGCTAAGAGGAGCGTGTTGAACGGTGTTGACTAAGCTGAGAAGGGCCTAGGGAAGCTTCATTTTTCTCAGTACCACAGGAGAGGAAAACAAGAGATGGATTAAGCAGAGCCGATGGCTGTAACTGTCCGGGATGGCCTGGGCATTTTCTTAAGGACTGGAGATTTGATTTCTTCCCGTGGTGGCATCGCTCTGCGTTTAGCATCATCAAGATGTGTGTTTTCTTTGGCTTTGTCAGGGCTGTTGGATTTGTTCTGGTGTTTGGAGAAATGTGAATGTTTTCTGCGGTCCCCAGCCCCGGATTGTCGTGTAGGGATGCAGGATGCTCTCACAGCCATAGATGCAGGAAGGTACGACATGTACTCCACGTGTACCAGGTACCAGTATAGGTTGGAAATGACCTGCTGGAGAGCAGCGCAGGGGAAAGGGACCTGGGGGTCCTGGTGGACAGCAGGATGACCAGGAGCCAGCACTGTGCCCTGGTGGCCAAGAAGGCCAATGGCATCCTGGGGTGTATTAGAAGGGCTGTGGTCAGTAGGTCGAGATAGGTTCTCCTCCCCCTCTGCTCTCCCATCTGGAATAGTGTGTCCTGTTCTAGGCCCCTCAGTTCAAGAAGGACAGGGAACTGCTGGAGAGAGTCCAGGGCAGGGCTACAAAGATGATGAAGGGAGTAGAGCATCTCCCATATGAGGAAAGACTGAGGGAGCTGGGTCTCTTTAGCTTGGAGGAGACTGGGGGGTGACCTCATTAATGTTTATAAACAC
The DNA here is from genome assembly GCA_013400055.1 of Nycticryphes semicollaris. Taxonomy (NCBI): domain Eukaryota; kingdom Metazoa; phylum Chordata; class Aves; order Charadriiformes; family Rostratulidae; genus Nycticryphes; species Nycticryphes semicollaris. Next base: position 8,451 of record VXBJ01004252.1, read on the forward strand.
GTAAAGGGTGAATGTCAGGAGGATGGAGCCATATGAGGAAAATATGAGGAAACTTCTTCATGGTGAGGGTGACAGAACACTGGAACAGGCTGCCCAGAGAGGTTGTGGAGTCTCCTTCTCTAGATATTCAAAACACACCTGGATGCATTCCTGTGTGACCTGATCCCAGGTGTTCCTGCTCTGGCAGGGGGATTGGACTAGATGATCTTTCAAGGTCCCTTCCAATCCCTGAGATTCTGTGATTCTGTGAAAGACCTCACACACAATGCTAGCACGGAAATGTCTTTTTTACCAAGGAGAGGTTGTCAGGTTTCTTTTTTAAAAAGCAGATTTTTCAGGCTTTGCTGCTACTCATATTTGAATATTATTCCAGCAGCTAAGAGCCTGCTCCGACTTGAAGCCTCTGCATGTTTGTGTGCAGTTTGCACTCATTCCCTCCCCAACTAACACAAGTATTGCCCTTCAGCTAAGTAGCTTTTCTACCTCTTGAATCCATCGCGTCTTTCCTGAACCACATCAAGTGTCCTTGTGTGACGGGACCTTCAGTGCTCCACCAGGGCTTCTCTTCATCCACTCCAGCCTGAGTTTGCCTGGGCTCTGCACTCACGGAAGATTAAGGCCACGCTTGATGTCACTAATACTTCTGTAGCCTATTGGAAATAACTTCTGCTACGTCCCTAAACCACATCTGCCTTTCACATGACTGCATGATGCTGTCTGCCGGGGGTGCCCAGTGCTTTACCAGTACAACTGGCTCTTTCTGCTCCTTTGCTGTGGCCAACTGCTGAGTTAACAGCTCATCATGCTTTCCTTTCAAGCACAAGTTTTTATGTCTTAACCAGTGTGTTTTGTACTGCTGCACCCATCCTGCTTCTGTTACTCCCAGCCTAAAGTATATTCATTTCTTTACGATCCCTCTAAAACCCCAGGATTGTTTATTAGTACAGTTTTAGATAGTAGTATAAGGAAATTTTTTTTGGAAGTCTCCACTTTTAATATCCTTTGATGAGGACATCTTTCCTCTTTTAGTGAGCACATCTTTCCTTCAAAGGGTTTTGTTACGTTGAAGTGGTCACAGGCAGTGACTGAAGGTACCCGTAACTAAATTGCTCAAGCAGATGTTTAGAAATACCTGAAAGTCAAAAGCGTTTGAAACTTCTTTCCTTGAGGAGCTGCTGTTCATCGTAACGTCACCCAAAAGGCCTTTGTCAAGTACTGGGTTTAACAGACAGACCAAAACAAGTATTTACATTAGGTAAGAAGATTAAATGTTTTAGTAGAGTTGGTTTCAGTGCCATTCGCTTGCTTTTGCTGATGCGACTTCCAAAGCCTGTGTTTTACAAAGAAACCCAGAGCTTCGCTCCCCGCTGCCTTTGAATATCAGTGTGAGGAGAAACCATTTTATTCTCTGTCCTTAAGTGTAAATTCTAATAAGGGCCAGTTGAATCCAACTTGCTCTGTCCAAAGCTGCTGGTTAATTTTACACCACGCTGTCATTCAGTTTCCTGATCTGTGTATCTAAACCAAATGCTTTCCCTTTGGTCCAATAATACGGCCTTTTACGTGTGAGCTTTAAGGCAGACGCTGCTGTTCCAGGGCATCTGTTCCGCGCAGACCTCTCTTCCCTTCTGCCCCGTCTCCCTGCAAAAACCTTCTGCCTTCTTGGAATTTGCCGTAGGAATCCTCTAGGAATTACCGCTGTTAGGCTCCTCGCCTGCTCATCTCCTGGCTTTCGAGAAAGGAATGTTCCTTTTATTGTTTCAGAAGAAGAGTGGTTTGCTTTCTGCCTAATGTTTTTATCTGCCTGCCTGCTTGTCTTGCAAGCTCCTTGAGCGAGGGCTACGTCCTTGGTTCTACAGGCGGTCACAGAGACGGTATTAGCAGCACGAGAAGGGGAGCTGGAGAGAGAGAGGGGGAGTCATTGCCATTTCTTGATGCTGATTTCTCTTGTGTGTGGGTTTTGAGGCAGTCGATTGACTGCTCCGTGTGTTTTGCTTTCTTTAGCTTCCACCTGGCTCGTCTGGTTTAGAAGGAGCTTGGAGGTACAGGGCGCTTATCTTCAGGGAGCGTGTTTTTACAGGAGGGCCTGCCTGAAGTTGGTGATGCTTTTCAGAAGCAAACATTTTGCACATACAAAAAAAAAACCCCAAAAAACATTTATTTCTTTTTTCTTGGGTATTTGTTATGCCAGGAGCTGTGCAGAGACCTGCTTAATTTGACTCGGGTTACAGAATAATCCTTGTTCCTACCTAGGCCAAGCCAAATCTTAACCCTTCCCCTGGGAATTTGTAGATTTAAATCCAGACTTTCCCAGTAGGGTAAAATTTTGGTTTTTCTTTGACCCACCCCCCTAGGCAAAATCCGTGCTGCAGCATCATCCAACCCAAAAATTCAGATTTAGAAGGTGGGAGGGCTGGTTGTGACCTGGATCACGAGTTAAATTGATCAACCCGTGCATGGATAAAAAGGTGTTATTTCAGTGAGTGTTTTGGCACCTCAGAAAGGGAGTAAAAAAAAACCTACTTCATGCTACTTGGCTTCCTTGATTTGCTTCTCGAGTTGTGCCCCCCCCCTCTTTTTTGTAGTACTTTTCATAGTGTTATTGCTGTCTTCCCTCCAACCGTCTTCCTCCAGCGTTTCTAATATATGCAAATCTACGCATCGCCGCTGGGCCGCCTTTCTAGTGCCCGCCTTCACCTTACCCCCCACCCTGCTCTCCCGAGCTCTGTGCAAAGCCTCACGTTGTCCTAACGCCCCTCGTGCCTCCAGGTCCCTTTTTTTGCTGCCCGTTTGCCCCCAGCCAAGTCCATCCTCCCCCTTCCCCACACGAGAGGCGAGCTATTTCAAGACGGGCTGCGCGCGCTGCTCCTGTGATTTTTCCCCGTGATGTTGTTTTCCTGAGACAGATTTCGCTCCGTTCCCCCCTAGGGGGGTTTTTGCAGCCCTTAAATCTCTTCCGCTGCCTGCAGGCCTTCTGCTCTCTGCAGAAGAACCCTCGGGTTCTCTTTTGTCGGCCGCGTCTCTTCAGTCTCTCTTCTGTTTACCTCTTAAGTCTTCCTGCCTTCTACCCGCTAAATTATTTGACCTAGAAATGGTGTGTGATTTTAAGCAATCCACCTTCGTGCAAGGTTTTGGGATGCCGCTTCAACAGAAGTTTCCGTAGGAAGCAGGAAGTGTTGCATGTACTAAGCTGGGGGAAGGCTAAGTTGGCCCGAGAGGATTCCCGGAGAACGTCGGCAAACGCAGCTTGGATTTCGCTCGTCAAAGCGGAAGCAGCCCCCATTAGAAACCAGCGGACGGCGTTACGCAGACCAGGGGCTGAGGACAGTGGGGTTTTAACGGCTCGTTTAACTGCAAGAGGCAGCGAGGAAGAGTGGGGTGATGATGGAAAAGCGCTCAGTTTCGTTTGTAAGTGTTCTCCGCCGAGTTGAAGCAGCTGGTTTCTCCTTAGCAGCTTCTCGGTCGCAACTACAAAAACCACTGGAAGCTCTTGGAAAGTGGAGTTTGGCTGAAAATACCAAATAAAGCTTTCATTTGAACAGCCTTTACCACCGTTGTCCCGTCTGTTCAAGGGTTTGAGGACAACCTGGGAGCTCCCAGGGTAAAAATAAATCGGAACAGGTATCTAACTACGGAAATGCTTCTTGAAAGGAACACTTCTTATGTTGTGGTCACCAACGCAGCGTCTGGGCGCTGCCCGTGAGCGCCTTAAGCAGTTACTGGGAATGGGTTTGTGTCGTGTATCAGTTACGAGCAACAAACGACCTGGGTTAAAACTCTTCATTTTTAAATTCCCCACGGAGTTTGACCTGACGTTTGTTGTCGGTGCTATTTAGTGACCTGAAGAATTTGGCTGAACGTATCAACTTTCTGGCGGTGTCAGATTGTGATTCAGCAGCCACCAACAGACACACACTTTGGGAATGCACGTACAGTATTTCATAACATTTTTCTTTCACTGAATAATATCTCACTGCCCATGTGGTCTTTTGGCAGGTTTTTTTTTTTTTTTCTCTGAAAGTGAAAAAGCTCTTTGACTAGAAAAACCCTAAGTTAAGATCCGGGCAACCGGTTCTGGGAGAACTAGGAAATGTGTTCCCGTTGTTGACGGTGTTTGATTGCTTCTTCCTTTCGGTTAGACCAGAGCAAGCACCTCGCTGCTTCAAGTGACTAAACTCATTTGCAGTTCCAGCATTTTCCCAGATGTTCCACCGATGATTAAATGGAAGCGACAGAGGTGAGGTACCGGGGCCGTTCTTCCAGGTTCAGCTTTGGTCTGGCCAACGAACCCTTCTCTGCTGGGTGGGAGGCTGCTGCTGCTCCAGGGGAAAGGAAAGAGATCCCAGGAAGTACGTTTCACGTCAGTCACCAGGAGCTGCCGAGAGATGAAGCTGGTGCCTGGGGCACCAACCTGCACCATCACACCCCTGTGCGATGTCTCGGTCACGCACGTGGATGATCACAAGGAGGGGGTAGAGGTAAGAGGGTAATGGTTATAAACTGAAAGAGAGGAGATTTAGATGAAATTTTAGGGAGAAATTCTTTCCTGTGAGGGTGCTGAGGCACTGGAACAGGTTGCCCAAAGAAGCTGTGGATGCCCCATCCCTGAAGTGTTCAAGGCCAGGCTGGATGGGGCTTTGAGCAACCTGCTCTAGTGGGAGGTGTCCCTGCCCATGGCAGGGGGGTTGGAACTCAATGATCTTTAAGGTCCCTTCCAACCCCAATCATGCTACGAGAAGCCACACGGGGAGGGAGTGTTTTGTTCTGGTTGTTGTAACACTTTTTGACAGCGAAACATGAAGCTGCAGGAAAAGACCTTTCCTACCTGGTGAACCTCCTCTTGCTCTGCTCTCCCGTGACCACTCAGTCCGGCCTGAGGGACTTGAGTACTTTCCAAGGAGCTGCTTTCCTTTTCTTTTTCCTCCCTGTGCTTTGCATGGCAATTCTTCCTGCTAGTGGTTTCACTGCTGAAAAGTCAGGGTTTCTTGTAGGAACCAACATTCAGAGTATTCCATCCTGAAAATGCCCCAGCGATGCCATCGTTACGCCCCACTTCCTTCCCGTGAGGACAAGTGCCAACCCACAGCCAGAACCGGTCACAGCTTCAGCTCGGACACCCCACGGCTCTAGAGACCCGGGGGGAGGAACTTCTTAGAATAAGGCTTCACATGATAGTGTGGAAGTCAGGAGACAGCGCTGCTCCAAATAAAGCTTTGTCAATGAGGAGAAGCAAATACACCTGTTTTTAGTAAAAGAGAGCGCTGCGGGCAAATGACTTCCTGAAGAAGCAGGTTTGCTCTCAGATTATCTCAGTCTCTCTCACAGCTGAGCACAGGGGTATTTTGCTGTCACACACGGATTTGGGCAATTGCGGGATGACCTTAACACAACAAAGGTCCTTCAGAAGGCAGGGGACTGGGCCGGGAGAAGGGATTTTAGCCGCTAGATTTCAGTGCCTACATTGGAGACACCCAAAACCGTAGCAGTAGAGGGGAGCTGCCTTCTGCTTCCCCTTTTCTCATGGAAGCGGAAAATCACCCTGCGGAAAATCATCAACAAGTGAAAGGACTTTCCCATATGAGGAAAGGCTGAGGGAGCTGGGTCTCTTTAGCTTGGAGAAGAGGAGACTGAGGGGTGACCTCATTAATGTTTATAAATATGTAAAGGGTGAGTGTCAGGAGGATGGAGCCAGGCTCTTTTCAGTGACAGACAATAATAGGACAAGGGGCAGTGGGTACAAGCTGGAACACAAGAGGTTCCACTTAAATATGAGGAAAAACCTCTTCACAGTGAGGGTAACAGAACACTGGAAGGGGCTGCCCAGAGAGGTTGTGGAGTCTCCTTCTCTGGAGACATTCAAAACCCACCTGGACGTGTTCCTGTGTGACCTGATCTAGGTGTTCCTGCTCTGGCAGGGGGATTGGACTAGATGATCTTTCAAGGTCCCTTCCGACCCCTGAGATTCTGTGATTCTGTGTGTAACCACAAAGAAGTGCTACAGAAAATTAATTAACTTTGTTGTAAACATCCCTCTGGTCCTGCTGCCCAAACATGAGCATCTTCCTTCCCGCCACGTAAGTGTTGGAGCAGGTTTTCATAGTCAAGAAGAAACTTCACAGGCATTAACCAACCGAGCCTAGAAGTGCAACCTGATCATTTAAAAGGGCTACTTTGTAAGAGGTTTCTAAGGTTGGCCGAGACACACAAGTGATCAAACACATCGCTTTGCACCACCAAAGTGAACACAGGAATGGGATAAGCACGTTAACGGGACCCTCTCCTACTGCACCCGGTGAGAGCAGGTATTGCCAGTCTGGCAGCACCGAGCTCAGTGTATGTATATGTGTGTGTACACATGTGGGTGTGTATATATATGTGTGTACATGTATGTATGTGTACATGTGTGCATATACATGTGTGTACATACATATGTGTAGGTGTGCGTACCCATGTGTGTATGTGTACGCACGTGTGTGTACGTGTGAAGGTTTGTGTGTGTGCACGTGTGTGTACGTATGTGTGTGCGCATATGGGTGCGCATAGGTGCACGTGTGTGCACGTGTATCTACGTGCATGTGTGCGTGTGCACATGCGTGTGTGCACGTGTATCTACGTGCGCCTGTGCGCGCATGTATCTACGTACGCGTGTGCACACATGCGTGTGTGCACATGTATCTACGTGCACGTGTGCGTGTGTGCACTCGTGCGTGTGCACATGCGTGTGTGCACTCGTGCGTGTGCACATGCGTGTGCATGTGCACATGCGTGTGTGCACTTGTGCGTGTGCACATGCGTGTGTGCGTACACATACATGTGTGTATACGCACACGTGTGTCTATACGTGTGTGTATGTGTGTGTATACGCACACGTGTGTCTATACCTGTGTGTATGTGNNNTGTGTCTATATGCACATACACACAGGTATAGACACACGTGTGCGTATACACACACATATGTGTACGCACACACACGTGTACCCGCACACATGCATGTAGATACACGTGCACGCACGCTTGTGTGCACACGTACACGTGCACGTAGATACACGTGTGCGTGTGCGTGTACACCTGTGTGTGTATACATATATATAAGGAAATAGAAGTACAAGCTGAGCTGTGTATCCCCCTGGAGGCCCTTCCCCCTCCCTTCCCGCTCTCTCCAAGTACCTGACAGAAGGCAGTGTAGCGGTGGGGTCCACCTCTTCTCCCCGGTGACAGGTGACAGGACAAGAGGAAACAGCCTCAAGTCACACCAGGAAAGGTTCCGATTGGACATTAGGAAAAATTTCTGCCCAGAAAAGGCTGTTTAAAATCGGAACAAGCTCCGGGAAGTGCTTGAGTCACCACCCCTGGAAGTATTTAAAAGACGGGTAGACACAGCCCTGGCGACAGTGATGGTGTTGTCAGTTTTGGTACCTGATGATCTTTAAAGGTCCCTTCCAACCTGGACAGTCCCATGATTCTCTATCACCTGCATCGCCCTCAGAGAGAGGCGCACGTTCCCAAAGACGTCAAGGCAGGAACCGAATTCCAGAGCTTCCCAATTTCCTCAAAGGCACCATGATTTTTTTCTCTGCCAAGAAGCAGTTCGCTGCCTTGGTGTCACAGCTGAACTCCTTCCAGAAACTCAATTACAAACTAGAACACGCGCTGTCACGCTCCACGACAGCATGTGGTCCAGAGCCACCCTAAGCTGACCCAAGACTGGATGGAGGAAAGCTTGACAGGCTTCACCCTTAAGATTCTGGCCCTTTGCTTTTGTATATTCACTCTAAAAAAAATAAAGCACCGTAAAAGAGCGATCTTTTAAGGGACTTTTACACTTAGGAAGCTCACCCAGTCAGTGAGCTCCGGTTCTAGACTATTAGGGGAGCTTCGGTTCATTCACCTGCTGAGGAACATCTCCCATCCTCAAAACAACATGTGCGCTGCTTGGTGTTTCTTCTGCGCAACGATTCTTTGTCTTTCCACCTGCATACGGTGAAGAGAAGGAGAGGTTTAACAAAGCCAAGCTACCATGACAGAAGGTTTGTGCACACAGAACTTCATAGGATCATAGAATCACTTGGGTTGGGAGAGACCCTTGGGATCATCGAGTCCAACCACCAGCCCTACTCTACAAGGTCCTCCCCTACACCATATCCCCCAACACTCCATCTAAACAACTCTTAAACACATTCAGGGGTGGAGACTCAACCACCTCCCTGGGCAGCCTATTCCAGTGTCTGACCACTCTTTCTGGGAAAAATTCTTCCCTAATGTTCAGCCTAAACCTACCCTGTTGCAGCTTGAAGCTGTTCCATCTTGTTCTATCGCTAATTATCTGTGAGAAGGGACCAGCACCAACCTCTCTACAATGTCCTTTCAAGTAGTTGTAGAGAGCGATGAGGTCTCCCCTCAGCCTCCTCTTCCTCAAACTAAACAGTCCCAGCTTGTTCAAGCTTGTTCTTTTCTGCTAGGGCTGCTGTAATAAATTCAACCCGTTTCCACCTATATATATATATAAAAAAAGAAGGTAAGTAAAAGAGTATCACACACTGAAAAACAGAGACATGGATTTTAATTAATATATCATATAACAAACGAAACCATTTGCTGCAGAACAGAACGTTTCTGCTTTAACTCTACACTTACTCCTTGACTCCACAACTCGAAGGTCTTCAGGAGCCTCCTCCTTCTAAAGCCTGTAGATTTTCTAGATACTCGGTGACGGCCTCTATCTCTGCAAACTCCAGCAGTCGGTTGATCAGCTTATCCAGCCCTTCTTTCCCGCTTAGAATTTCCTATGGAAAAAAAAAAAAAACCAAACCCCACGTAAGAGCAGACAAAAGCATGACTGACTGCACATCAGTCACGATGCGCATCCTGCAACGCTGACAACTCAAGACGAGGAGCTCCTGGAACGCGCTTTGCCTGGTGTCTTATCCCAGCGCATCCTCCGGCTGGTCCCTGCGCCTCCCCCGTGTGACACCAACGCGGCCGGCGTGGTGACTCCTGCTGCCCACCTGGGAACACCACACCGGTTCTGGCAGCAACAACAACAACAGCAGCAAAATATTAGTGCCTTCCTGCCGTGCTTTCGTGGAACTCATGGATTTACATGAAAATCCCCCACAGCAAGACCAATCCTGGACTGAAGACCTTAATTTAAATGCTGTTGTTCGTACCAAGAACTAATTTGTTTCGCAAGCAAAGCTTAACTAACTCTTATTTGGCAGTTGATGGTTTCAGTTTCACTCAAGAAGAGGAACAAGTTCCCAGCACTACGTGCATGAAAAGCTCGACTACCAGAAGTAGTTTTTATACAGTTACAGAACTAGGGAACTTCTTCTCGTTCTCTCCTACCACGGGGATTTGTGTAGCTGTTCCCTACTCCATGAGATACGAGATGTTCCATACTCCACGTGCTCGGTGCTCTCTGAAGATGCTCAGGATGGCTCTAGGTACAGTTTGAAAAGCTTTCCTTCTTATGCAACAGCGGTCGCAGTGAGCTGGGCGCCTCAACGGAAATACTGAAGGATCACCCTAAACTTTGTCCTAATATTCAAAAGATTTTCATAAATTTTATTCAGAGAAGTACATTGACAGGAATTTGTTTCCCTGTGAAAAAACCCAACAAATAACGTTCAAGCCAGTAGAGAATTACTTATAAATAAGACAATAAGTAATCTTAAAATGAAAGCATTTGATTTCAGGTCTTGTTAACCATGGCTTGTGAGGTAAACAGAAGGAAAAGTTTTTCTTCACTTCTTCATTAGAAGGAGGAGGAAATATTGGCTTAATGAAAAATAAGTCGTTTGAAGTCAGGTTTTTCTCCTGGATGTACTAAGCTTCAAGAGGCTTAAATGTCACTTGTCCAGTTTGGCCACAGGACTCACAGAGGTCACTGAGGACCTAGATGCTTGATCATTTTTCACACATATAGTAGGAGAAAAACAGACCAAGAACTAGGCCAAAGATTTATATTCTGTGCCAGACCTCTATAACACTACCCTACAACAAGGCAGGAGAGGAAGTTTAAACTTTATAAATCATTGAATGGTTGAGGTTGGAAGGGACCTTAAAGATGATCGAGTTCCAACGCCCCTGCCATGGGCAGGGACACCTCCCACTAGAGCAGGTTGCTCAAAGCCCCATCCAGCCTGGCCTTGAACACTTCCAGGGATGGAGCATCCACAACTTCTCTGGGCAACCTGTTCCAGTGCCTCAGCACCCTCCCAGTAAAGCATTTATTTCTCATATCTAATCTAAATCTCCCCTCTTTCAATCTAAAACCATTATCCCTTGTCCTATCACTACACTCCAACAAAGAGTCTCTCCCCACCCCTCCTCGTAGGCCCCCTGCAGGTACTGGAAGGCCGCTCTAAGGTCTCCCTGGATCCTCCTCTTCTCCAGGCTGAACAACCCCAGCTCTCTCAGCCCGTCAATCTACGATGTTCTGTCAGAGCACAAGGGGTTATCTGATTTCCCCAGACATATTAAATTGCTTTTGTTTTCACAAGGTTTAACTTTTTTTTTCCATATGGTACACATCAGCATCTAAGTTTTAAAACTCTCCTAAAAATCTGTTACCTTGATATTGCGTGCGTCATACGAGATCCTGTGGTCGGTGACTCTGTCCTGGGTGAAGTTGTACGTACGAATTCTCTCTGACTGGGCTCTTGTTCCCAACTGTAGTGCAACAGAAAAAAAAAAAACCCAAATATTCTACTATATTGCGATAAGAAGAATAAAAATCAACTACTACTCTAAATCAGAATAAATTTAATGGATCAGCCTGTTTCACCTGCAAACTTCGTGGTCACTGACAGCCTTTTTGGTTTTTTTTTTTAAATATTATGGCATTACTAAACTGTATTATTTGTGCTTTTGCATCATAGATCAAGTTTTCACATCCTCCAGTACACTTTTATTCCAGCTCTGTAGCTAGAAGATTTGCATAATTCTAAAAAGTCATGTAAGGCAAGAAATACACTTATATTTTTGAACTAGGAACACATATAAGTGTATTTTCCTTTTGCTGGGGGGTTGTGTCTCCCACAACAGCTAACGAGAGTGGGCACCATTAACAACAGAAGCAGTAGAGTCAGTGCTGTGGCCAAGCAGTTCCACTGACGTTTGGCTGTCAGAAATTAGCACTGAAAGAGGATTAAATTGAGGCTAGGAGTAGTCCTCTAGTGGCAAAGCACAAGAGTGCAAGCAATTCTAAAAGTTTTAAGACAGAAATCCCGATGTAGCAGCATTGTGTGGTCAAATGCTTTATTAAAATGGAGAATTCAATGTTCAAAGCAGCTTAGAGATGTCTGCTTCAATGGGCTTTTTAAAAAGTTTCCGCTGCACCAACACACATATTTCATAACAAAGAATTTACTGAATGTATTCTGAAAGGAAAGGTAATTTACTTTTGCCTGGGTTTCTGCGGTGTTCATATAAATGTACATCTAAATCCTCTATGCAGCTTTGAAGATTCTCAAGCTAATATTAATAACAAAAGGTAAATGGGCCACCACTTCTAATGACAGAGTTAATAATTTGGAGGAACAATACATTTAAATGCAACCTGAAGTGAGTTATTAAAGAGCTAAACTGGAAACACTGGAGTACTGAATAATTTTGTAGTTCTGAAGCATCTTTATTCCTGTTGATCACTCTTGAAGGTTGCACCACAAATGGGAAAATACTCAAAAGGCGGGAAAAGAGTGACAGCACGTTTCAGGAGAAAAGCACACTTTGCAGCGTAACTTGAGGTAACTCTCTTATGGAAGTAGTTTTTTTTCCACAAAAGGTTACCTAAACCACAGCCAACAAACCACTACCCAGCTGTAAAGTGGCAGGATTGTTTATACACTTGTTTCCTTCGCAAGCTCTGTATGATCTTACCAAATACTTTGTTTGAGAAACAGGTTAAAATACAGCCCTGAGAACTTCCGATCCTCGTTTTCATGGAGCTTCACTCCACGTTTTCACTCTTTGCTGCTGCTCTAACTGCGTAACTCTGGCCTTAATAAGGGGGTTCAATAAATGATGTCAAGTGTTGCCTTTTGGCTAATTCCAGCTACAGCCTTTTGACTCTTTTCTTTCCAGCTACAGCTGATGTTTCTTTTTCATCTCCTGCGAAGTCAACACTAGCATTGAATTGGGATAAGCAAAAAAAACCCCCAGACAGCATTTAAAAGCAGGCTCACCATCTTAACACATAAGATTCTCCTCTGTAAGCGCACCTTGGTTAGACGCACACACTCACTTGCTCTGTTCCCTGTCACTCAAAAAGACAAGAAACAACTCTACAGCGTAGCTCCCTCTCCGAATTTCAGCAATAGCACGTTCTCACCTGCAGTTTTCTGGCACTCTGCTCCTGACTTAGCTGTTTCTCAATGACCTGCTGGTACAGCTTAGCTCTCAGCGTCCGCAGAGCTATTTCCTTGTTCAAAAGCTGGGATCGCTCCTGCTGGCACTCGACCACTAGTCCTTTACAGGGGGATTCAAGAGAGCTCAGATCAACAGCAAGGAACAAGCAAGCTAAATTGATTCCAACACATTAGGCAAATGAAGCCTTCTAGAGTATTAGTTTGCAGGGCCTTCAAGCTGTGGGATAGAAAGTCGTTTTAACACACTGGCCAGAACCACTGGTATGTTTTTAAACTCTTCACAGCTGCACCAGGGCCTTTGTTCAGCGCTTCAGAAAAGCCAGGGATATTTTAAAATGTCACAAAGCAAACCAGTTTCGGACATTGCCATCAGGAAACAGGCTCACGCCAATTAGCGATCACGTTCCAAACGTCATTTGCGCAGTTTACAGAAGCATGTTTAAAACTGTGTAACGAAGTTTTTAAAGTCTTAGTCTAGACAAGGTCTTGGAGATTGGAAAATTCAATATTCTAGCAGAGGAGGGGGTCTAAACAATACTGGAGAGTCTTGAACCTAATTATGAATAATGAAATAAAGTAAAATAAAAGACTTTAAAATAAATTTAGTACTTATTTTTACTTCTCATTTGATTTCTGAAATAAGGCATATAGGGAACAGCTGTTTTCAGGTCACTACTGGAACTTCCTGTGCCTAAAGAGATTCTACATCTGGACAGATAGCAGCCCACTGAATTTGAATAAAAACAAATCCTGAGAAAGGCAGAGTGGTCCAGTGTTACCTTCCCGTTAGCATATTTTTTCCTTCCTATTCAACATAGGATAGCATTATATAGTACTAAGTGACAAATCTTCAAGTCTCCTTTTGTCTCAGTCTTGTAACTACACAAGTTCCAGCCAGGCAAAGTGCCCCCTGGATTACCAATGGCCGCTATTCCTGAAGATACAGGCCACACAGCACGAATTATTTACGTCTTCTGTCCCATCCCTGTCACCCTCCATTTGTTCTTTCATCCTTCAAAGAGAGTCTAGTCATTAAACACTCCCTCTGAAGACCAAACTGGCATAATAGCAACGTGATGACCACTGTGCCACTGGCACATATCCCTTTTCTCATGGGTTGCCTTGCTCCAAGAGAGGCAGAACAAGAAGGGGCCACTTCCTTTTTCTTTTTGGGGGGTATGGTATAAAGTCAAACTCTACACATCACTCTAAGAGACAACTTGCAGGATTCACAAGCTTTCTCTTCAGGATGCAGAATTAGGCTCACTAGAATCACTGAAACACAGACAGACTTACCCGTGGGAAGGTGTACAATTCTCACAGCGCTATCGGTTTTGTTAACATGTTGCCCTCCTGCTCCTTTGGCCCTGAATGTATCTATCCGTAAGTCTTTGGGATCCACTTTAACATCAACCTGGAATCAAAGAAAATGACCACTTCCTGCTCATTCTAAAAAATATTTTGAATGTCTTTTCAGTGGTGAAAAAAGCAACTTGCTCCTCAAAAAACTACTCTTTTACAACCGTTCCTGAGTAACAGCTGTAATTATTATACTTTGAAAAAACATGCAATGTCAAAATATCTCTGCAAAACAAGCGATGCTTTAAATACTTCACTTCATTTTTGCACACTCTTGCTCCAGGTCCTTCACAAAACAAGGCCTGTGCGTGACACAAAAGGACATCAACAACGTTTTGTAAAATCATTAGCTTTGGCAGGGAGACTAAGAAAGAAGCAAATAATCCAAACACCCCCGGAAACAGCAGTGCAAGGAGCTTGTTCATGAGTCAAGCTGGAACAATTCTTGCAAGAGTGCTTAAAAACATCTAACTCTGTGTCTCCAGATCCAAGTAAGGATTGCAACATTGGAAACATAAGTCCATGGTGACCCAGACCATAGTTTGAGCTCAGTGAATGGGAAAGGAACATTCGGATCTGCTCAACGTTGCAAGGCAAGCGTTACAAGGAAAGCATTACGAGGCAGAAGGAGAACATGCAGGAAAAGCCTACAGGATTTTTGTTTATTTTGGGTGTAAACTGCTGGTTTAAGTAAGAGCTGTTGGTATCACTGAGATCTCAGAAAGACCAGCCAACACACTCATTCAAATTCAAAGCAGACTGTCCTTGCTTTAACAGAGAAGGACACCAATAATTTAAATGAGACCAAAAAAAAAACCCCCGGAAGGACCTGCAGAATCAAATGGCTGTGCAACACTGAATATTTTCTTAGATATATTCCCCACCTTATTACATGACGTAATTTAAAACTGGCTTACTCATAGCAGTCAGCTTTGTGAGTGTTGGGGCTGGAATACTTATTGAAACAATCATTGATTTAGATGTCACTTCAGGCAATAGCAAATCTCTCCTAAGTTGCTTATGATGATCCACTTAAACACAGAAGGTACAGAGCCAAGGACTATTACCTTCCAGAGTCAGAGAACTTGTGGTTCACTTGCTGAGACTTGCAAGGAGCACTCGGGTATCAATAAAAACCCCAAAACAGTTAACAGTGACATTGTTTTAAACAACACCTACTCCAGTGCCTAAATGGGTGAGCAGGGATACACCACCTCGTCACTCTGATTTACCTCCTCTGGCTGAGGGAGGACAATAACTGACATTGTCCCTGTGTGAATACGCTGCATTCTTGACGACAAGCCCGTCTCAGGGATTCGCTGGACTCGATGAGTCCCCCCTTCATATTTCAGATGCCTGTAGACATCATCTCCCGAAATATGAGCAGCGGCGTGATGCAACCCACCTAGAGAGACAAATAAGGGGTGACAAATATAGCTCAGAAACACTGCTTTTCAGTGGAACATCCGAAGAAGTACCGTACCTATCTCAGCCGGCGTATAGTTCACGATGTCAAAGGTCCAACGTTTATAGTCTGCATAGTTCTGGTACATCTCAAACATTTCTTTAGTGAACTGCTGGCAGATGTCTCCTGAAAATATAAAGGCACTACAACATAAACAGCAGCTCACAAAATGGCAGCCACTGGTTTTTAGGTTTAGTTGCAACTCTAACCACAGCCATTAGATTGATACTCTTCTTTAGGAAGTATTACTTTACACCACTAAAGTATAAAAAGGCATTAAAAATAACCCATTAAGAGGTTTAATAAACTTGGATAGAGGTTTTAAGTAATCTTTACTGCAGGAACTTCACTGACCTCCAGTTGTTCTGCCAGCTGTCACTTCTAATATGACATGACTTCCATCGTATTTTCCCTTTGGCACTAGAAGCTGGAAAAGCTGAAAAGGAAAAAAAAAAAAAAAAGACCAACCACAGAATCTCATTATCTCCTTCATGACTCTGTATCTCCTTTTCATCAAATTTAAAGCCAGCCTTCACAATTGCCAGGGCTTTTGTGACCACCCACAGCCACCGATTTCTTTTGGCAAACTGGTAAGTAGGACTAAAAACTAGTCCTACTAGTTGCAACTAGTTGCAATAGCTGTCGCAACTCGGTGTGGTTGGAGTGGAAATGGGATATGCTGGTGTATCCACATTAAAGCTAGCTGAAAATTTGATCCCTCAAAGTCAGGTGCCAGGTTACTCACCCCAGCCCCAACTATCTATGAAAACAAAGTCATTAGCTATAATCCAGCCAATCTTTACGTTTGTCTTGTTTTTCAGAAAGTCCCCTTCCATATTAGCTCAATCTGAACAGAGAAATGAGCCCAAACATAGAGCTCTCTACTGAATCATTTCAGCTTCTCCACTTATAATTAATTTCCCCACTCGTGGGGCGCTGGCAGCTGAAAAGAAAATGAAAGGCTGCAAGTTCCAATCAGAAATCTTTAAAGAATTCATGCTCTGCTGCCACAAACAGTTACTAGGATGTCATGTCAGGTCTCAATAGCACAGACTCACCGCTTTTTTAACCCCCCTTCAGCACCTGCAGATAGACAGGGAAGCAACCAAAAACGACTAAAATAATGAGCTTCTGAGACACAATTGTCAGTAAGAAGCGTACTAATAATTAATGTTGCCACTTCTTCTCAGGGAGATTAGAGAATCTGGACTTCTGTTCCATTAAATGTAAGCGTCAGAATCCGTTGGTAAGATCACAATGGAACATTTTTCTGACAACTTTATTTACAAAGCCATACAATTTTACCTCAGGCTCACCTTTCTGCACAACACGTTGATTTTTTTATCCAGGGTTTCTTTCTCTTCTAAGGCAAGCTCTAGAAGTTGTTTCTCATCTCTGCTGTCTAGGTCTAAATTCAACAACAGGAAGTGATGTCAGCCAATGTCACTGAGCTCAGAGCAAGCAGTAATACAGTTGAGCAAAGACATGCACATAAAAGCTTCAGTTGCATTTTGCCAGCATGAAATATCAAGTAAGTTGTGTACAACTTTGGTGTCTTTCTATTATGTAAAGATGGAGACAGACTCTGTATATCACGATAAAAGGACACATAAGCTGGAATATGGGAAATTTGACGGCCAATGACAGGACAAGGGGCAATGGGTGCAAAACGGAACACAGGAGGTTCCACTTAAATATGAGGAAAAACTTGTCCATGGTGAGGGTAACAGAACACTGGAACAGGCTGCCCAGAGAGGTTGTGGAGTCTCCTTCTCTGGAGATATTCAAAACCCACCTGGACGTGTTCCTGTGTGACCTGATCTAGGTGTTCCTGCTCTGGCAGGGGGATTGGACTAGATGATCTTTCAAGGTCCCTTCCAATCCCTGATATTTTGTGTTTCTGTGAAATTGGGAAAACTATTTTCACCCTAAGGGCAGTCAGACACTGGAGCAGGAGCTCAGACAGGTTGTAGGATCTCTATCCTCGCACATATTCCAAACTCAACTGGACAAGGCCCTGCTCCAACCAGTTGTGCTTTGAGTAGGACACCAGACCAAATTACCTCCAGAGGTTCCCTTCAAACTATATTATTCAATGATTCTGTGATTAGATTGCTCCTTCCCACGCTTTAGAGCTTACTATCAAACGAGGACACATTTTCAGGTAAAGCTTGCAGAAGCTCCAAACCTTTTCTGCCAGGGAGGCTCCAGTTTAGAACAACCAAAGAAAACCTGCCACTGCCAAAATAGGGAGCACCCTCTCCTTTTTATCTTTCTTCCTACTGTTCTACCGGCTGAGGAGTGGCAGAGTGTCACTCCTCAGAAGGTAAACCAATTCAATCCACCAAAAGAAAAAAAAAAAACAGTTCTGGTTAAATAAATGCACGTATTTTACCATGCCAAGCTGAACTAGATTTCATTGATAACCAAACAATTATCGGCACAAATTAACAGCTGGGGGTAAGAGCGAGGGAAGAAAGCAACAACAACAGGAGGAGAAAATCCCTATGCCTTCTGGCCAGCGTGGAAACCATAGGTTTGCCTCAGATGACATATGAAACTGGACACTCAATAGGCCAATGCATCTCCTCGCCTGGCGTGTCCAGGTGCTCTCCGGACTCTGCAGCAGGAAGTTGGTACCTCAAAGGCAGACATAAGAACCGCGGGCTCCACACCTCTGGGCATCTAGAGCCTGATTCCTTTTCATAGCAACTACCACACGTCTTTACTGGTAGCCCCAGCAGCAAGCCTTAAAAACTAAACAGGCTGGGATGCTGAACCAGGTTTGTATACTGGGTAAGGACAGCAGCAGCTCCACCATATCACTGTTCTTAGTTTATGCTGTGGGTCTTTTTTCCTTAAATAAAACATGTGTTCTGAGATCAACACCTGAACCTGGCACCCCGTGCACATGAGACAAGAACTGTATAAATTTCCCTACCACAATGTCACAATTCCAACCCAAAGCTCGTACGGAATGAAAGGCTTCTACCTGGTCCAAAAAGCATCATTATTGATTAGTTAGATAAACAGTATCAAATTAACTACTGTCAGCAGAGATGGAAGAATGGTCTGGTGGTGACCAACAGGCTTGAGCTTCAAAGGATTGGCATCCTTTTCCTACCCCCCCTGCAAACTCGACCTTTAAGAATTCACTTAATCTACCCTGTGATTCACATCGCCAGTGGCAAACCAGGAAATTATATTTTTCTGCTTCACTGAGTGTTGCAAATATGAAATCCTATAGCAATTGTGAGGAATTCGGGTGCTACAGAGAAGAGGGTCAGGCAGGCAGCTAAACAGAACACAAAGAGCAGTCAAACGAAGGCAGCGTGTGTGTTTTAAATTGGCCACATGATAAAGGCTACAGATAGAATAACTTAGCTCCATTTAATTAAATTCTTGGCTGTAATTTTCCTTCATTCCTTTCATTTCCCTTCTTTCAACTAGAACTCACTCCATTCATCCATATCATAATTTATGGAATTAGAAAATTTCTTCATTATATTTACTTGATCCAAAAAATGGCCTTTTTAAGCTGAAATATGAATTTTCCAGTGTCTTTTTAATACTTTCTAATTCTTCCAAGAGCTTTTCTTTTTCAGCGTTAAATTTTCATCCCTCTTCACCTTCACTCCTTTTTCTCCAGTGCAGAGAACTTGAGGGTGGTGGAGAATAAAATATTTTCAATAACCACCGTTTCTTTTCCAAAAACCACAAACATCTATTTATTTCTAAAACTAAAGAATACAAACGTTTCCTACCTCTCTAAACATTTTACCACCTTCAATATGACTTTTCCTGTTTTGTCAACAACCCTTGGCTGTCTCTGAAAAACACTACTTCTCCGTTTACACCACTGGCTACCCATTTCTCCTGTCCTTTGCTTCCCTTGCTTCAGGTCTTTAATATAAACCCCGTTCTCTCCCGGGCAGTGTTTCCCTCTCCTGGCTCAATACGTCCTCTCACGGTTTAATACCATGTAACAGAACGGATGACATTTTCTCTTGCCCACTGTGTGCACCTCCTCACACTTCTAATAACATTTATTTTTTACCAAATAAGTAACAGTGCAATATTTTGTCAAATTCTTTTACTCCTTGTGTACTTGCTTATTTCTAAATGGCAACAAAACCGGCAATAACTTAAAATTCTTTTTTACTCCAACTTCTACTGTAGCAGCGTATTGAAAAGCAGCAGCTTCTCAGAAAACTAGCCATTTTTATCCCTTGAAGGACTATTCAAATATTTTTCAAAGAGATACTAGCTTTTGCCATTTAAATTGGAAGCTGACAATGCATGTCATAATGCAGATCCATGTAATTTGCTAAGTATCAAGGAACTGGCTAGATGGAATCCCATTCTAACTAACACACATGAAGTCTGCACCTATCAAATGTATGAGGCTCACTAAATATTTTTCCTTCAGTTGACGCTGCTCTTGATCCTATCAAAAAACAACCTCAAGACAAGCATTTCCAAACTACTCCTGCTAGACAGACAGCCCCGAGACTCCAGACGATCCCAACTCTCCCAAGTTGACTGTATTAAAATCTCAAATTGAAGTGAGGCGAGATGAAAAATGGAAGGACATAGTGGGATGTAGAAAGCCCTAGCAGCATGCAAGCTCTCAGGGGCAGAGTGTTCCAGGGATGGCTTATTTCAAAGCTTTCTTTAAAGGTTGCCCAATAAAGTTTATCACAAACAAAGCTGCTGGTTTGAAACACATTAAGTATATGTGCGCTCCTTACCTCTGCACATTGCTTCTAACTCCTCAACTTCCCTTTCAGCCTCTTTGATTTCTTGAAATGCAGCTGCAATGGGGGACAGATCGGTCCATCTTTTCCTCAGGGTTCTTTGCTCAAGGTCATTTATTGAGTCAGCATTTACCAGATGACTAACCTGCTGGTATTCTTTGCTTAGAGTCTCCAGATACTTCTGCACAGCCTCATGTTTCCACAACGCTCGAGAATCCTGATGTGTTTTCCTATGACCACTGTTAAAAGGCAGAGTGAATCCAGCCGTGTCCAGCAAAGATTTTGGCCTCCAAAATCCACAGTTATGCAGTCCCAACACATAACTTAGCTTCTTTGCAACAGGAGGGAGAAGACAGCTGTGCAGTTGCCCATGACAGTAGCAACTGGCAACCAGGCTCTTAAAAAGGCAGACACTTTGGAAAGGTTTCATTTTGTTTCTTCTTTTTCCACCACCTGAAATTAAAAGTAGACAGCACATGGACCACTATTAATTCTGTAGAAAAAGAGAGCATTCTATTAAAAAAACCCCAACAAAATACCAAATCAAAACCAACACAAGACCTGTATCAGGCCCAAATCCTGATTACACCAAGGCCCAAATCAGGCCCAAATCCTCGATTACACCAAGAAATGCAACTGTCATGGCCAAAAGTAATGGTCTAAAATAGAAACTCTTATTACTATACTGACTGAGGGTTGGTAAAGGTCTCTTCCCTTACCCCCTCCATTTATTTATGCTGTGGAAAAGCTACTCTAGATGTGGCTTTACGGACAACAGCTTCATTGGAAAATCCAACCATTTCATGCCTACCAGTGAAATAAAAATGTTGCTCACAGAAAATATAGAGAGAACGTAGGAAACACGCAGAACTACTATGCAAAATTATACCCACTACCATAACAAGATATAATTTTGGCAGGAGAACATTAGGAACATTTAACTGACCTTGCAGCAGATTAGTCAATAGGACTACAATACACTTGCAAGAAATTACTCATGCACATATGTGCTATGTAAGACAAAAGCACAGTGCTTTAAGTCTGCATGTCCTCCTTCCCATGATATATTTCCATATAAGTGTTATAAACATTTTCTATCCAAAAAGTAAGTACTCTGAAATGCAAACTCTGGATTTCTCTGAGACTCCTGGCCTACAGTTTTGCAGGACACAGGCTCCCCTGAGTATCACTGTGGCTCTAAGGAAGATCTTTTCATTTTGTATCATCAGCATTGCAACCTATGCTATGAATTCTTACTGTGCTCTAAATATTTGTATTGGAGTGCAAGGGTCTACCAAGAGGACTAAAGTGAAGTAATTCTTATTCTCACACAGAAAATGTTTAACAAATAAAGAAGAGCTCCTTAATATCTCTGGCAGTGTCACAATCCCATCTGTCTACCGATTTTTACAAAAAAGTGGACTCAGAGAAAATGAAAGCATGAAACTTTTGCAACAGGATTTCCTTGAAAAATACACATCAGTTTTATGACAATTATATTTTACTCATCGGTGACAAGACTTTCTGTGCAACTTCAGGCATTTTATTAAAAAATTCACAGAATCACAGAATATCAGGGATTAGAAGGGACCTTGAAAGATCATCTAGTCCAATCCCCCTGCCAGAGCAGGAACACCTAGAGCAGGTCACACAGGAACGTCTCCAGACGGGTTTTGAATGTCTCCAGAGAAGGAGACTCCACAACCTCTCTGGGCAGCCTGTTCCAGTGTTCTGTCACCCTCACTGTGAAGAAGTTTTTCCCTCATATTTACGTGGAAACTCTTGTGTTCCCGCTTGTACCCATTGCCCCTTGTCCTATCATTGGCTGTCACTGAGAAGAGCCTGGCTCCATCACGCTCACCCTTTACAAATTTATAAACATTCATGAGGTCACCCCTCAGTCTCCTCTTCTCCAAGCTAAAGAAATCCAGCTCCCTCAGCCTTTCCTCATATGGGAGATGCTCACTCCCTTCATAATCTTTGTAGCCCTGGCCTGGACTCTCTCCAGCAGTTCCCTGTCCTTTTTGAACTGAGGGGCCCAGAACTGGACACACTATTCCAGATGGGGTCTCACCAGGGCAGAGTAGAGGGGGAGGAGGACCCCTCTGTGACATTCCAACTATTCAACCCACCCATTATCCTCACCTACTTACTTTCATCCATTTCTCCACAACGACAAAAGACCAATATGCAGCAAAGCCAGCAGTACTGTGTCTTGCTTGTCTGGATGTCTGTTTTACTATGTACAGGAGGAGGGAAGCACCTTTATTGTACTTCTGCACCTTCCCCAGATTTCCTGGCCAGCAGGTGCTATTGAACCCTCAGTGGCAATTTCAGGCCTGCTGTAATTTCCAGAAAGCCAACGATACCCCTCATGGCTTGTTCTAGTGACTAAACCTGGCTGTAGCAGAGGGATCATGCTCCCTTCACCAGGGAAGGGTACAGCAAAAGGCACAAATCAGGCTCATCATCTACAATCCTGGACTTAGTTGCTCATGGGCACATGTAGACTCAATTCCAAAAGACATAATTCTCCTGATGGTACTAGAGTTGCTCCAGGCCTGCATGGCCCATCGCAGATACACAGAATGGTTAGAGATGGAAGGGACCTTAAAGATCACCTAGTTCCAACCCCCCTGCCATGGGCAGAGGCACCTCCCACTACACCAGGTTGCTCAGAGCCCCATCCAGCCTGGCCTTGAACACTTCCAGGGATGGGGGTTTGCTCAAATGCTAACCACCATTAACTCATTTTTAAAATATTAACTTTATATTTTATCTTTTTTTTATTAATTATGTTAATCATTTTAACTGGTGTAGTTAAGAAGCAATGTATTCTAGTAACAGATTTGTACTATTGTTCTGCCTGAGCTCTCAAAATTAAAATTCTCAGGTTTAAATGCCTACGAAGCCTAAATAATGGCATGAAAAGGAAATCAGAAATTTCAAAATTATTTGCTATAATAAATAAAAAAGGTATCTCCTCTTAAGAGAGATGTTGCCACACTACATTTGTGCAGAAATAAGAACACATAAAAAGTTTTACAGAGCTATGACCCGTAGATGACCTACTAACTGCTTTTCAAACCAGATTTTAATAACTTTTTATGCGACAAAATTACCCTGTGCACATTCGCGAATCAAAACCAGTACAGAAAAGCAACATCTGTAGTCGTCTTATTACAATATAACTTAGTTACGGTACTTATATAACAAAATAAATAAATTTCCAGACAAGAAACATTTGTCAGTGCTGTGACCACTTTAAGAGGTTTAAAAAAAAAAAATCGTTTCTAACAATCAAAAGGTGCTATGAATCTATGAATCCCACACAAATGAATTCAGGCACATAAGAATATGTAGGTAAATGGAAAGAGAATGTCTTTCAAAACAGGCTGTAAGAGGAACAGCTGAAGGCTGTGCCTTCGAGGCCACCTTTCACGTACCTCTGCCTCCCACCCCGAGCAAGCCCCCCAAAAGCTGTGTCCCAAGTTCCCCTGGCAGCTCCCCCCCCCGACCTTGTTGCAGGGGTTAGGGGTGGATGGGGAAGGCAGGAGCAGGCAGAGAAAGGTCAAGCAGCGGCGGCAGAGGGCAGGTTATGGGGGGCTCCACTCCCCAGCACCCACCGAGGAGCTCTGGCGCTCAGCGTCCGCACACGTCGGCGCCAGACGGATCCTACCTGGGAACAGGAGGCCATGGCAGACAGGAAGTAGAGCGGAAGAACTGCCAGTCCCAGCATGCCTGCTGAAAAAGCAGAACTCCCGGCATGCTTCGGCTTCAGCTCAGGCCCACGTGGCCGGCCAGCCCTCCCGAGCACAGCCAGCGCGCGGGGGGCATCGGATACCCTCAGCAAAGCTCTGCCGGCATCGCGCCAGCAGCGCCATTGGCAAAGGCGGGCTTTGCTTGGGTTTGTGAAACGCAAGCCCCGAAATAAAAGAAATGAGGAAGGCAACCATAACAACAGCTCGTCATTTTCTTCCTCACAGTGACACCGTGCTCTGACTTCAGCACGCTTTGGGGGACACGGCAGGAGTAACAGCAATCAGGAATATATCTCACTTCCGTTTCCAACGTTTTAACTGTTCTATTCTTTTCCATGTATTTTCCCCAAACGGGGGCTGAAAACACACGTCATTTCAAATCTGGTTATTCAGAGGCTCATTTCAGAGAGGTTTGCATAAAACAACATTAAGTTCCACTTTATGTCAATTATATTTTAAATGAATTATTACTCTGCTACTGAAGACAGACATCAGTTACAAAATATTAATAAGCGTAACTGCTCAGACTATCCTTCCACTAATAGGCTTCAGATTCCTAATAAGGTATGTTTTAAAGCATACTAAGTACATGCACATTTTAATAGCTAATATTAAACAGATTACACAACTACCTCCCTAATTGTATTTGCATTTAAAAAAAGACTTAAGTAACATTGTGGTTTTTATGCCTATAATCACGCCGAAATTCACTTTACCTACACTTTGTTATATACACTATAGGAGGGAAAATGTATTCACACGTCAAAGATGAAAAATTCTGCTGCTTGAAACTGTTTCACATTTCCTTTAGGTGCCCCACTTGGATTGAAAAGTCCTTCTCTCTTCTGAAGTTTGCTTTATTCCAGTAACTGTTCCCACCTCTTTTATATTAGAGCAAATCCAGCTTTGCTGAAAATGCTTGAAAACCCACTGGTGTTTGGCACCTATAACATCAGTGGGCTTGGTGAGGTAAATATTCCTAAAGATTGAAAATGAGACTGATACACGGGGGATTTGGATCAAACCTCACCAGCACACAAATGACAACAAGCAGCTTGTCTAGATCCGAGGACAGATTCCAGCTCTGCTTCATCCTCCAGGACAGAAGGCAAGGCCAACAAATTAAAAGGCTCTTCCAGAGAGTAGGACCCACCCCAGAGCTGATCCAATCTACAAAAGGGTCCTTGCAAACAGCAGCCTGAAACCTCCAAGGCGCTTCCCTAGGCCTGACCCTGCTGTGCTGGGCCATTGATGCCACCGTTCAGATGCCAGTCTCACCACCCCTCACCCTTCTGCCACTGTGACTTAGGCCTCAGTCAAAGGAAATAATTAAATTATCCTTGCATTGGGACTTTAAATATGCAATCTCATACTTAAAAATCTTGGGAAGGTGATTTTTTTTTGGGGGGGGAAGATGGGGAGGCTAGTAGTGGTGTGTGCAACCCAGAAGCTAATAAGAACATGGAAACTGTAAGCAGACCACGCACACAAAAATTGATTTTAAAAGAAGGTAGGCCAAGGAAAATCAAGTCAACTTCTACTCCAGCCAGTAGTGGTTCTTACTTATCAAGTGCAATCATGATTCAGTTTTTATTATGCCTTGACGGTGAGTTCTTTAACTTACCTCTGAGTGTGAAAACAGAGACTGTAACAAGCTTTCAGCCCTCCGTACCAGGCCGCAGACTGGGCAGGGACCACATGGCCAACACAAGGGGTAGACTCTGGACTGTCAGCAGGGTTGCCAGATAAGCCATCAACCACACCACCTAGGCCATGCCTCTCATGTTTGAAACAGGTAAAATAACACTCTTTCCCCATATTTACCATACGCTTTTAGAACTCAATATGGGAATTGAGTAGGATGAAGGATGGGAAATCCCATTGCCATCTGTGCTTCCGCCTCCCTCAGGGTTTGCTATGATGCCTTAAAACCTGCAAGGCCTATGGAGCAGGTGAGGACCAGAGGTTTGGGGATGGAGGCAGCTTTGGGCAGGGTGGCACTGCCTCTCCTCAGCCACCACAGCAGCCCAAAGAGACATCTCTTTGCATGTCCCCCCAGAAGGGAAGAGTGACAGCAGAAATACAGTGAGGCTTCAGGGCTTTGGGACAGAAATGGAAGTCCTGTACTTTAAAGTCTGGCAATCCTAAACTGCCAATGGCTTTAGAAACCAGAGGCAAAGAACTGGCTCATCAGACAAAACAGGCTCCTGGTCTTAAAATGTGCTTGTCCCTGCCCACATGGAGGCCCTTTTCTGCTCAGGGGGCCCTGACTGGGTTTAGCATCTGACTGCAAGTGTTGTGCCACAACTTCAACAGACACCAAGTGACGTTGACAGCTCACAGAGTAAAGTGAGAAGCATGGCAAAACGCCAAGCTTGTTATAATGTATAAATCCCTTTAATATTGCTCCCCCCCCTTTCAACCCAAATAGTTTGTCAACTGACTTCTCAGTTCTTTCTGTCTGAAGGCAAAACTGGTGACAGAATCATCTGCATCTCGAATACAGTCCTGTTTATTAACAAAGCCTGTAGAAAGGGCTTTGTTTTGCCCAGCACAGTGGGATTAAACGACAAGAAGTTTTCTTGACTGCGCTCCCAAACCTCACTTTCAACTAGAGCTCTGCCTCCCCCCAAAGCTCATTTCTTTGTTTATTCTCCCCCCAAAGCTCATTTCTTTGTTTATTCTCTCCCAGCTAGTCCACAAATGTTTCTTTTATTGCCTCCTTGCTCTCCTTTTCTTGCTGCTCTTAACACAGATTTTTAATACAGCCACATGTCTAAATGCAAATTGAATCCCTGCCTCTTAATTTGTCTATTTTCAGACAACGTCTCTTCCAGTATTTGGACTAGCAGGAAACAGCTGTCGAGAATAGCCTTATTGCTTCAGACCAAAGGTCCACCTCACACGATATTTGCCTAATCATCTCGGAGATGCATCTGTTTATCACTCAACCCAACTGGAGGCGTCGCATAGTAGAAACTGAGACAGAAAACTAGAGCTCGTCTAGAGTCGAGTACGTGCTGTGGTACAACCAGGCGCTGAAAACGCTGCAGCAGGGCAAAGGCAAGTTGGCCACCCTTGCTAACAGCACTTCTGCTTTGAAAATACCAGCTACCGAACACAGCAGTCACCCCACCATGCAGCAGAAAGAACAGTGCACTGGGTACGGCGTGTGGAAAATACACCTACTGCCATCAGTGACCCAAGTGACTGACATCATCAGAAGCACACCAGAACAAAAGAGTGAGAAATAATCATAGAATCATTCAGGTTGGAAAAGACCCGTGGGATCATCAAATCCAACCATCAGCCCTACTAGGATATTCCTTCTACAACGAAACTTATACATTTGAACAGATTAACAAAACACCAGCAAACCCGACCACCAGCCACAAAAACAGTAGCCATAGACTGATGCTTAGCTAAGAAGAGCCAGGAAAGCATACCCTGTGCTTCTTTAGCATTCTGCTCACCTTTGCTATTTTCACCTCAGGAGGCTTTCTAAGCTTACCACATTTTTTCTTTTTTTTTTTTTTTATTTATTAGCCCACAAGTAAGGCCATTATCCAGGTTACTCTCTTCCAATAAGTTGTCCGCTCTCTTGTTCCCTCCTTTAGCTTGAAAAGAAAGCCGCTATCACATCCGTCAGCTTCACCAAGGCTCGTGCCAAGTCAAAGACACACTGGGATCCTGTCACAGTCACATAGTCACCTACTGTACGTGCAAACAAATAAAATATGTTAAGTACACAGCTTTTCTAATTGGCTTCTGTTACAGACTGCTTTCCACACTCTTGCTTTATTGTGGGTATCTATCATGTTCATCATCTGGGATGGTAGGTGGATAACCGTATTATTACAAAATTAATACCCTTTTAAAACATACCAAAATATAATTAATATTTTTAAAGGGCAATTATATAAACAGGAGATTCTAATTGAAACTGCCTAATTTTCCCCCCTTTTTAATTTTGTAATTGCTTTTAACCTTAACCAGTTTCCTAAGTAAATGCCCCGGGCCATGTGGTTTTGGTGTTTCTGGCTGGCTATTTTTTGTTGTTTCTTTTTTAAAATTTTTGCAAAGATTCATTAAAGAACGATTTCTGGTAATAACAAGAAGAAAAATTTATTTCCAAAAGACCTTAAACCTCCTTTCACGAAGAAGCCAAGCCATGAATAAATGCTTACTGTTCTAAACGGGCACGATAGCCCTGGGAAGTTTTACATAACCAGCTGCTGAAAAGCGCATTAAATGCGATAGACAACATCCCCTCTTCCTCAAAAGCCTGACTGCTAAGTTTGCTGTTCTTCCCTTAAACCACCAGCCCCTGCACAGCAAGCCGGCAGCCGCTCCAAAGCTCTGTAGTTTGCACAGAGACTTTGCTCTCCTCCAGCAACGCCTCCCCAGGATTTCAGGCAGCCTGGCTCTCCAAAATAACCAGTTTAAGCGAGCCGGTGGGATGGCCGCCACCGCAACTGGGTTACCAGAAGCGGAGAAACAGGGGATGGCGGCCACCGCGCAAAGATTTTTCTGCCCCACCATCACCAGCCGCGGCCGGCGGAGGCCAAACGCTGCAAAAACCTCAGAAATCGCCGCGATTCAGGCGGGAGGGAGCTGCTATTTGTGACAAACCTCCGCGGGTGGCAGCCCCCTTCTTCCCCTCAGGGCCTTGCCGAGGGCTCCCCGCTTCAGAGCCGCCAGCCTGACCCACGGCAGGCAACTCCCCTCAGGGACCACAAACAACGAGAAGCCTCTCCTCGGACCGGAGGAGCAAACGGCCAGGCGCCACAGAAAAATCCCCTCACCCACCGGTAGATCCCCCCTCTCAGGCCCCGGGCTCGACACGGGAGCAGGGTGTGTGTACGAGGAGTGAAGCAGCAGGGGGCCGGCCGGAGGCGGTGCGCCTGCGCGGAGGTGACTCCGGCTGCCATTTTGCAGCGTCAGGCGGGCCGGTGAGGCCTCCCCCAGCAGCTGCGCACAGGGGCCGCGCTCCCGCGCCGTATCTGAGGGGAGCCGGCGGGGAGGGCGGTGCAGGCCAATGAGTTAAAGAGTCGCCGCCGCTGCCGCTCGGGCAGGAGTCGCGCCGCCGAGTTCGGGGTTCTCCTCCCCACCCCTGTCCCCTTCTTCCCCTCCCTCATACCGACAGCTACTGGGC
>VXBJ01004254.1:259-49795 GCA_013400055.1 Nycticryphes semicollaris
CTTGGCCGCGTCCTGCCGCCGTCCCGCGGCGGGCAGACGGGCGGCGGCGGAGCCCCGCGTTCGCGCCGCGATTTGTATGAGGTGCTGGGGGTCCCAGCCACGGCGACGGCGGCTCAGATTAAGACGGCGTACTACGAGCAGTCGTTCCGCTACCACCCCGACCGCAACGCCGGTAGCGCCTCCGCCGCCGCCCGCTTCGCCGCCGTCAGCGAGGCCTACCGGGTGCTGGGCAGCGTTGCCCTGCGCCGCAAGTACGACCGCGGCCTCCTCAGCCCCGAGGACGTGCGCGCCGCCCCCCAGCCCTCGGGCCGCCCGCCCGCCTCTGACCCGCCGCCGCCCCGAGCCCCCGCCACCAGCCGCCGTGGGCCCAACACGCCGCCCTTCGACTTCGACGCCTTCTACCGGGCGCACTACGGGGAGCAGCTGGAGCGGGAGCAGGTGCTACGGGCACGGCGGGAGCAGCTGCGCCTTCACCGGGAGGAGACTGCGGCCCAGGGACGTTTGCAGTTTGTCTCTGACCTCTCAGTCGGGCTCATCTTCTTCCTAGGTTTTGTAATCCTCTACAGCCTCAAGTGACAGTGGAGCTGGGCAGCTCCAGCACTGCAACAGGAAGGAGTGTCACCAGCAGGCACAGCAGCTGGCTGGGGGATGTCCCCTGCATCCACACAGTTGGGAGGCACCGTGTGTGGGGTCTGTTCCTCAGGCTGTGACATTTCCCCTCTGCTGGTGTGACCTTCAGACACAGTATGTGACCACGAGGAACCTATGTGCAAGCTCTGTTCTTCAGGCTAAGACACGTCCCTTCTGCCATTGTGACCTTCAGCGATAGTGCACAACCAGCAGACTCCATGTGCGGGCTCTGCTCCATGGTCTGTGACCTGACCTCTCTGCTGGTGTGACCTTCAGACACGGGAATGCAAGTGGCAGGCACAGTACATGGCTGTGACTTGACCTCTGCAAGTGTGACCTGCAGACAGTGTGTGACCACTGGATACCACATGTGGGCTCTGCTCTACAGGCTGTGATGTGCCTCTTGACATCAGTGTGACCATGCAGACAAGGTGTGGGGGCTCAAAAGGCTGCAGTGTGCCCCCTCTGTGGATACGGCCTGCAGACACAGTGCCTGACAGGTAAATGCAGTTCATGGACTCTGCTTTGTGGACTGTGACGTGTCCCCTTCATTGACACTGCTGTTTGACCTTGATGGGAGCCACATGCCTGTTCTAAGCTTCAGCAGAGATTAAATAGCTGTCACTGGGGTTTGTGTGCTGTGTGTGTTCGTGGGGAGCGCTCTCACTGGTTCCGAGTTATGGCTCTCTGTGGTTTTCTGTTAATCTGGGACCTGCCACCTCTGTGCTGTCACACCTGTGGTTACCAAGTCTTTGAGGAATTTCAGGAGTGTTGGTCTCCAAACTGCATCATTGCCATTGTCGTTGTTCAAGGGTTTCCCTCACTGTGTGGTGAGTACTAAAGTCTTGGCTTCAGCAGCCTGGAAGAGTGAAACCTGGGCCCTTGGCATCTTGTATCCTGGTCAGCATGTGACATCACCTGGAAGTGCTGCCCAAAACACTTCCGTGTTCAGAACAGCCTGTCCTGTCTAGCGCTTTCCAGGAACTTTGATCAGGACCATCTTGCATAGGCCTTTGTGGCTGGGGGTGGTACCCTTCTGGGTGCTGAGTGGCATTACTTCTGTTTTACATGTATCTGAGCATCATTTGCACAGAAGAGTATTTGCCTATTTAAATGTGGAAGTGATTTAAGAACCAAAGACCGTGTCCCTCAGAGTTTTTGTCTTTCCTTGGGTGAAGACTTCACCTGTGCTATGCTGGTACTACATGGAGTGAGCAAAATTTCACAATACTGAACTCGGAGTGTGTCAAAGACTTCATCTGCATTACTTTGCACTGGATTTGCTGGGCCTGGCTGGCAGCAGTCTGCGCAGGAGCTAGGTCTGAGCCTCTCACTACAGCGACCCTCAGTTATGTTTTCTCCCCAAACAAAACTGTTAAAAGCAAATGTTCCTTGTGTTACAGCTCCAGAGTTCTGTGATACTGCACTGAGCCTCAGGCAGTAGCGTGGCAGGGAGTGAAATGTCTACTGGTGCAGGGTATATGCTGTATAGGAGAGCTTCCTGCTTTTTCTGGAAAGCATTGTACCACTTCCACCTGTAGACGAGGAGACTGCTGTGCCTTTGGAGCAAATTCAGCCCAGAGGAAGAGAGTGAGCTTTCCAGGATCCTCTCTGGTTGTCAGCCCATCCCTCTGTGTGGGATTATGGTGCTGAAATGTCAGCACATGAAGCGCCAGAGCTTGATGTTCAAGGGCATCAATGACAGGATGAAAATCTCCAGTGTCACATGCTGATGTATTTTCGTGCTATAAATGAAGTCACTTGAAAGACCAGAGGTGGTTTCTCTGGCAGAGCTTGACAAGAACCATTCTCTTCCAGGCTGGAAAGGCTAGGGATGTCCATGGGAAGCCGTGGGTACTAGGGAGCACCTCTCTAGTTCCTGATGTTGTGGCTTGCAGGTTTTTAAAGCAGCCCTGCCAAACGCGGGCTGTCCTCTGGGTTGATCTTTCTTAAATCTATGTAGTGCTGAGGCTTGGGGCTGTGGGTTGTTCCCTCAGGTGGGCTTTGTACCCAGCCCTGAGCCAGCTCCCTGCCAGAGAGAGGGTGTGGTGTGGTGCAGTATGGAGCAGGAGAAACAGGCTGGCTGGTGTGCTGTCTGCATCGCCCTGTTCCACAACACTGGGACAGGGAAGAGCTGCTCCAGTAAGCCAGCTGGGCTGAATCTCCTGCTCTGTGTCTGGTGCTTGTGTCTGAAATTGGGTACCAGGCACCAAAACTGAGCTAATCCATGTGCCTTTCAATGGGTGGTTTGGGCAGTTCATATTACTGATTCTTCCTCAGGTCTCCATGATGTATCTTGAACATTAAAGATACCTAGCTGATGACAAAATGGTGGGCTTGGGTGGTAAGTATTCCTTGTGTTTGCTGGAAAACAGAGGGCAGGGGACGGGCTGGTGTTTCACATAGTGACTGCAGCAGGTTGAGAAAGAGGGTGGGGAGGGGGGGGTCCTGTTTCCCCAAGGCCATGCTGGGGGTGAGTGGGGTGGCTGTGCTGCCTGCAGTCAGTGGGGTGTGGGTAGAATAGCTTGCCTGTACCACCCGAGACTTCACTCCTGCCTGCTGGAGCCCTGTTCTGTGCTGCCTCTGATGCATGGGGGTTGCTGTGCACTTGTGACATGCTCTGTGATCACTGTGCTCTCTGCACTCACGTGCTCCAGGCAGCGTTTAGTTTTGCTGCTGAGTTTGGTCAGAGGCCAGGAAGCGTGGCATGTGGAGTACGGAGGGATGCTTTCGGGCATCCAGTCTGTCACTTTTTGGGTTGGTACAATATATGTTTCTCTTCAGCCTCACCTTTGCTCCGGTCAGGCCTGAATGCTTCTTTATACCAGGAAGGAGCTTGGGCACAAAGTGGCTGGAGCTAATCCAAATGCAGAGATTGATTGCCAGCTTCCTGCATGCCACGTTTCTACCCTTATGTCTTCCTGTGTTAATATTGTCATCATGTTCTTGTTTTTCCCTAGTCGTTTCCTTGATGGAGAGGTGCCAAGAGAAACCGCATTTCTTGGGGCTTTCCTTTAGCCAGGTGAGCTCAGTCCTTGTGGGGCGCCTGTAGCACAACTGCTCAGGGAAATGCAGCAGGGCCTAATGCTGACAGCAGTGGTGTGATGGCAGGGGCTTGTGTGAGCTGTACAAGTCCAGCAGGATCAGAAAGTCAAAGTGGAAAACAAGAGGAAACAAGGCATAAGTGGGGCTGATAGGTCCCTGTGCAGCAAGGCTTATATATCCTACTTTGTATTTAAACCCCATGTTCTGCCTCTCCTGTGGCAGTGGCTGTGCTTCATCAGTGGGATGATGAGCAATAGAGAGAGCTACAAAGCTGTCTTGAGAAGGACTGTCCAGATCAGTGAGAGCCATGGAGGGGTTTGCTTTCCCTCACACTTTCTGCAAGGGGGTATAACTCCAGCAGCTTCCTCTGGCAGCTGGATCGGAACCCTGCAGCAGAGGGTAAAGCTCTGCAACCGACTGCAG
The DNA here is from genome assembly GCA_013400055.1 of Nycticryphes semicollaris. Classification (NCBI taxonomy): domain Eukaryota; kingdom Metazoa; phylum Chordata; class Aves; order Charadriiformes; family Rostratulidae; genus Nycticryphes; species Nycticryphes semicollaris. The sequence goes on from VXBJ01004254.1 coordinate 4,358, forward strand.
TCTTGGCTGTCTTCACACCTCAGGGACAGCAAGGACAGGTCTTTGGGAGTACTGAGCCACAGGGGGGTTCTGTGAGAAACAGAGCCCATCTTCCTGCAGCTGGGGTCAAGGGAGCTGTGGGTAGGAGTCACAGCAGGGAACAGCTTCCAATCCTGGGCCTGCTGTAGGCTTTGCCTCCCGAGGGTGTATCCAGTTAGTACAAAGTAAATCTCAGCAATGTACTGCAGTCACAACTGTTACACAACCTGCTCCTATAAATCAAGTCACTTGAAAGACCAGAGGTGGTTTCTCTGGCAGAGCTTGACAGGAACCATTCTCTTCCAGGCTGGAAAGGCTAGGGATGTCCATGGGAAGCCGTGGGTACTAGGGAGCACCTCTCTAGTTCCTGATGTTGTGGCTTGCAGGTTTTTAAAGCAGCCCTGCCAAACGCGGGCTGTCCTCTGGGTTGATCTTTCTTAAATCTATGTAGTGCTGAGGCTTGGGGCTGTGGGTTGTTCCCTCAGGTGGGCTTTGTACCCAGCCCTGAGCCAGCTCCCTGCCAGAGAGAGGGTGTGGTGTGGTGCAGTATGGAGCAGGAGAAACAGGCTGGCTGGTGTGCTGTCTGCATCGCCCTGTTCCACAACACTGGGACAGGGAAGAGCTGCTCCAGTAAGCCAGCTGGGCTGAATCTCCTGCTCTGTGCTCTCGGGGTGGTGAGGATGGCAGTTCCAGCTGGGGAGGAGGTTACCATGAGTTGTCGTCCTTAGGCCTTTGCTGGGAGGAGCGTGATGTTCACCATGGGTGTCTCAGCCTCCTCACTCACAAGTATGCTAGGGCCACATTTTCTAGTACATCCTACCCCTCTCTTCATTGCTTTGCAGCTCCACATTACATCTGCCTTTAGAGTGAGTGATATGTGCATGCTGGATGCTGATTCTTTGCTCAGCTACCCCTGATACTGATTTTTTTGCCAGCTCTCACACTTGTGTCACTGAAAGGAATTGTCCACGGGTGAGTTGCTGGTGGGGCCTCAGCTATCGCTCTGTACTGCTCTACCTGGCACCTTCACCCCAGGAGTTACTCTGTGTAACTTCATATTACTCATTCCCACCCTTGAAATACTAACAGCAGACATCACACCATGCCACAGTGCAGGGGAAGCAAAACTGTAAGTACTTAACAGCCACTTGGTAATTAGACAGTGTTACAAACTAAGTAAATCAAACAAAAGCATCAGGCGAGCTGAGGGAAGCCCGGATGAAGCCTGACAGCCCCCGTCCTGAGGCCTTGCAAGCTCAGTGCAGGCCCTATTCCCCAGCCCATTCTTGTGGGCTGATGTCCCCGTAAGCTCAGGCTTGAGGTGCTGAGCTGCTCACCTTGGCTGCTGGGTGGTGCAGCCTGCAGGTGGCGGCTCTCAGTGCCTCATTAGGGCCTCTTCCCTCTATCTGTAGAAACTGGGCTGCTCTTTGGGAAGGAAAGGGTTACCCCTGGCTCCTGGCACTTCTTTGGAGGTGCCAGCTGTGCTGGGGTGTGAGGGGGGACACACAAGGGGCAGAGAGAAGGTGCTACAGCCAGAGTGAGCAGGGTCCTGGGCAGCGCTGGAGGGGCAGCCACTGTTCCCCCCTCCTGCAAGAGGGGCTGGTATGGCAGAGATGAAGGTGAGGAGACAGCCCCAGCCCCCACCTGCCCTGGCTTATGTGGGCAGAGTTTTGCACCCTCCTGCTGCTGCTGGGCCCGAGGTGGCTCTGCCACCCGTGGCGGGGGCAGCCCTTCAACAGCATCCCCTGCGGCAACAACTCTGTTAATAGAGTTAATTGTTAATAGAGTTTTCTCCGATAACAGCTCTGCTGCCTGTGCAGTGCACGGNCTGCCTGTGCTGGGGGGCATCTGTGTCCTGTCCCTCCTGGGCTAGGGGGAGGCTGCTGCTTTACCCAGCCTGGCTTGTGAAAATCCAGAGCTGGGGGAGCTGGGCAGCAGGGCCAGCTTCCTGCCTGCCCCTCCTGGGCTTGGCTCCTCATCAGCTGGCAGAGCGGCTGAGCTGGCCCCAGGCTGCTGCTTGATGCAGGCAGGAAGGGGGACAGAGTGATCATCCTGTGCTGCTGCAAGTTCCTGGCTGTTACTAATGTCCCTGCCTTGTGCCCCATCTGGGACTTCGTCCTCAGCCCAGGCCTGCCTGTAGAAGTGGCTGAAGCTGCCCATACAGGGAGGCGCAGTCTGGGAGCAATGAGGCAGATACCCACTGCTGCCACGTCCCCCAGAGATGCAGGGTGCACTAATGTTGCATGTACACTCCTCACCAAGGCCACTGCAGCTGGGGGGTCTGGCCACCCACCGACTGGACAGGAACAAATTCAGTGTTGGAGGAACTTCCCCAGGACAGGGCCTCACCCTGCTTGGCAGCTTCCCAGTGGTTAAAGAACCTTGGCTGAAGCGGGGTGGTGGCCAGCACAGCAGGACTGTGGGGATGCCAGAGACTGCCCGCTCACACCTGAGCCAGGCAGGTGCCCAGGGGTGCTGCAGGGTTCCTATGGACAAAAAGCCATCGCCATGATGCCAACACCCTGGGCTCCTTTCCTCCCGAGCCAAGTGCTAAGGTGGCTGTCCTCTCCCAGGTGGGCATCCAGATCCCCAGGGAGAAGCCTTGTGCTTACCCGCCACCACTCCTTATGTGTGGTTGGTCAGAGCCCTCATAGCTTGACACACACACACTTGGGCCCCCATCTCCATGCTGCACCCGCAGTTATCTCACACAGCATCCAGACAGCCCTCGGGGTAGTCGGGAAAACTGGGTGACCCCAAGACAGGTAGGACAAGGCTGCCTGCGCATCACAGCCACTTCCAGACATAGCACAGATGGTCCCACACAGACCAACTGGCCTCCTAATTGCTCCTGCTTGGTCCCCTTATTTCCCTGGTTAGGTTAACCCTGTGGGGCTGGTACAGGAATCCAACCAAGGTCTTGTGCCGGGGTTGCCTGTCCTTCCTCCTGGGATATGGCAAGCCAGAGCCAGACTCTGGCAATCAGGCATGTCCTGGCACCTTTCATTGACAGGCTGAGCCCAAACCAAGCCTGATGGGACCCAGCAAAGTAGAAGGTACTCTGTGAAACCCTTGGGGGTTTCCAGTGACTACCATCTCCTCACCTGCAGATAGAGTGGCTGATCCCAAATTTATCCTAGTCTTAAACCTGTTTTAACTGGTTATACTGGATGAGTGATCCCAGTCTCAAATACAGGGTTGGAGTTTGGAGTAAGAGTAGGGTACTGTCAGTGGTGGAGGAGTGATCAGACACTGCAAGCCAATGGTCTATATTTTGGGGTGATTTGTAGCCAGAGCTAGGGTCCCTTGCTGCTGCTAATTTCTAAGCAGTCTATGTAGCAGTTCCAAGCTGCAGGCTGGGCAGACAGCTGAGAAAGAATAAAAAAATGCTACCACTGCTAGATGGGGCTGAAAATGTGGGAGAAGTCTGAAACCAAATTAAGATCTAGAAACAGCACAAGAGATGCTCAAGAGTAGGGAACTTCAGGGGCTGCAGCTGGAGGAACTAGGGCTATATCTCCCAGCCTTGTCTCATCATCCATTGCGTGAAATGAAGGAATCAGAATTGTTAGAGTTGGAAGGGACCTCTAGAGCTCACCCAGTCCAACTCCCCTGCTATAGTAGGGTTGCCCAGAGCACATCACTCAGGACTGCATCCAGGTGGGGCTTGAAGGTCTCCAGAGAAGGGGACTCCACATCCTCCCTGGGCAGCCTCTGCCAGGGCTCTGACACTCTCACCAGAAAGCAGCTTTTCTTCATATGGAATGGAACTTCCTGTGTTCCAGCTTGTGCCCACTGCCCCTCGTCCTGTCACTGGGAACCACTGAGAAGAGTCTGGCTCCATCCTCCTTCAACCCACCCTTCAGATAATTGTGACCATGAAGAAGGTCTCCCCTCAGCCTTCTCTTCTCCAGGCTCAAGAGTCCCAGCTCTCTCAGCCTTTCTTCATCAGGGAGATGCTCCAATCCCTCCATCACCTTAAAGCAATAAAAGGAAAGCAATAGAGGAGCACAGAATGAAACAGGGTGAGCTCAGGCCTCCTGCTGCCTTTTCCAGTGGTGGCTGAAGTTAGGGCTAGTGCAAACGAGTGGATGTGGAAGGGGTACTAAAACCACCATAGGGCTGCACAGAGGCTGATGAGACCTGCTGCTGTGGAACCTTCAGTGAGCCTGGCTGACTGTGGAATATAACCATGAGGCATCTCTGGTTACCAGAAATCTTTACCATGTGTGGGACCAAACTGGTGGGAGATGATCCCTGGTACCTGCCTGGGGGAGAACTCACCCTCGCTGGGCTCTCTGCCCCCCTTGCAGGGGCTCCCTCCTTCTCCAGGCGGTTAATGGGCTGAGCCAAATGTAGGTGCAACATCCGGGGGTTTCCCAGACTGGAAGACTCTCCTTCACTGCCACTCACCTCCAAGTCTGGCAAGTGTTCCCCCGCAACCACCTCCTCCCTGCCTATCCCATCCCTCTGTTCATAACAGAGTCAAGGGGTAACACAGAGAATGGAAAAGAGCCTTTATTTAGAAAGCACATGGCACCCAGTGCTTCTGGGCCCTCTTCCCTACTATGTCCCACCCAAGTGAGCTCATTAACATCCCGACAAACAATGTACCCCCAACTCCTGTCACTGTCCCTCTTGCTGTGAATGCAGAGACCTCCTCCCCCAGCAGCTCCACGGGTGCAGGACCTGCTGTCACAGCACCATCCCACCCCTGGCCGAGCATCTCCACTTCCCTGTGAGCAGCCACCCCTGTGCCTGTCCGAGACTCCGCAGCCCCTTGGAACTGAGCCTGCACCATGCACTCACTCCCCGCCCATGCTCCCTTGGCCAGGGCATTCCTGCACAGCCCCTGTGGAGGCACGGGGCCAGGAGCAGGGACGTGCCTTGTCCCTGCCCTGCTACCGGTGTGGAGGCTCCTGCTTCTGGTGTTGCAGCTGCCGCTGCCTGCGGAAAGGCTGGGGGCTGAGCAGGGGGATGTGTCTGAGGAGGCACAGGGGTGAGCCCGGGCTGGGCATTTCAGAGCTGGGAGATGATGGCTGGTGTCCCAGGGCTGGGAGATGGTGTCTGGGACTTGCAGATGGCATGACAAAAGGAACAATGCCCTCTGAGGGGATGAGGAAGGCAGGCACAAATCCATAAGAGAGATCAAATGCTTTGGGGGCTACATCACTCTGCAGTGGGGCAAGGCGGGCTTGTGCTGGGCTAGCCAGGTCACCTGGGTGCCTCACAGGGTCAACAAGGGCCCTGCGCACCTGGCCCTTCTGCAGCAGCTCCTGCAGTTTCTCCATCTGTGTCCGGCAGACGTGGGAGCGTGTGCGGCTCTGGCAGAAGGAATCCAGAAAGGAATCGAGGGGTAGGTCCCGGGTCAGGAACTGTTCTATCTGTGCCTGTGGAATGGGCAGTAGCACAGCATCAAGCCAAGAGAGCCATGGGACCACAGGTGGCTGAGCCCCCTGCCTCTTCTCCAGGGCTTGGCATGCCAGGAGGGCATGGAGAGGTTTGCAAGGGCCCGCTGAGGAAGGCTTGGCATCAGTCTTGCCTGACTCACCTCTGACTCTGCCTCGGAGGCATCAAGCTTGGCTTGGAGGTGGCTCAGGGCGCTCTGCAGGCTACACTTCTCCAGGTATGCATCTGTGGCAGGATGGGATGAGGATGCCAACAGACCTCCCCCTGGATACCCCCACTGCTGGAGTTGCAATCTTTCCGATCCCCAAGCATCAGCTCTCCCCACCCTCAAACTGAAACCCCAAACACATCCCTGGAGCCACCTGCACACCGACGCCTGCATCCCACCACAGCATCAGTCCCAGCTGAGGGCTGGCTATGCCACAGGCAGCATTACCCCCCACTGTTCCTGATCGTGGCTGGGCCATTTCCCTGCAGTAGGTTCAAGGGTCCTGAGGCCACCTAGGCCCTTACATTAGTGCAGGTTGCTCTGGCCTTGCCAGGCTCTGCCTTGTTTCATCGGCTGTGCCACACTCACCAAGGCGCTGCTGCTTGTCCCAACACGCCTCTTGGATCTCCCGTAGCTCCTGGTACTTGATGGCTAGGGAAGCCTTTCCGTCCTCCAGCCGTGGACGCAGGGACAGGTTCACCCTGGCCAGGGTGCAGTTTGAAGCCCAGCACATCTCCCGCTCCAGCTGCAGACTCTGGAACTGTGGGAGTGGGAAACAAAGGAGGTGGGGTGCATCAGAAAAATGGGTACAAACAGTAAGAGCTGGCAGCTTGCTGGGAGGGAGCCTGTCTCCATCCAGAGGCAAATCCTCTCCCCCTTCACTGTCCCCATCCCTCTTCTCTGCCTGGAAAGGGGGTTGCAGCATCCCAGCAGGGATGCAACAGCTGGACTTTGGCCAAGGAAAAGGCTTGTTAGCTAACGTTAGCTAAGGACATCAGGAGAGAGACACACACTCACTCTTGCTGCACACATATCTTCCGCCCATGCAAAGCAGGAAGCAGAGCGTGGTGCCGGGCTGTGCTTTGAGAGGCCCAGGGGAAAGATGCTGAAATCAGGCTGAGAATGATTTCAGAATAACCTGGTTCCGTTCCTGCAGGGGAGCAGCAGGAACCACTGGAACTGGGGAGCGCTAGGTGCTCAGCTCAGCTGCAGGGAAGGAAACCAGGTCTGGAGGGCTGGGCGAGGGGCAGGGGCCTCCCAGCCTCCCCTGGATCTCGGAGCAATGCGAGCGACGGTGGCCCTGCTCTGGGTTTTGGTGGCCCGAAGCTGCTTGGCAGGCGACGGCTGCTGAAACACTGAGCAGCACCAGGAGACCCGGGGCTACGACGCCCAAGCTGAGGTATCACCGCAGCCATCCCCACCCATCTGGGGGGTCCTGCTGCTCCCCCAGATCCCCGGACAAGGCGGGCGGGATGTCTGCTATCACGGGAAAACCATCGAGCAGCGCCGTCGGGAACCGGCGGGTGATGCCCGGCGCCGCAAGCGCCCGCGGCCCGGGCTGCCGGCGGCTCCATCCGGCGCACCGGCAAAGCCCCGCTCGGGGAGAGCGCTGCACANGACATGGGCACGAACCAGAGAGCGCCAAGACCCGTCACCGTCGTCGTCGCCGCCGCCACCGGGAGCCCTGCACCCGCTCCCACCCCCGCCGCGCACCGCCCCCGCCGGGCTTAAAGGAGCCGTAACTGAGCAGAAGGCGTTCCCGGTTTTGCACCGCGCCGCCGGCACCGCTCCCGGCCCTGGGCATCCCGCACCTCCTTGCGCGTATCCTGCTCCACATCCCGCGCTGTACCGCACCGTGTGCATCCCGCTGGTCGCTGCAGTGGCCTCATGCTGTGCTTGAGAGCACTGTGCTTGGGCACCCTGCGGAGATCCTGGCACCACTGCATCCATCGGTTCGGGAGAGCGGACAGAGAGCAATGAGGTGCTCCGCGACTGCTTGCTCTGGGGAGGTCCTTTTCGTCCCTTGAGGAAGGGAGAGGTGGGAGCGGTGCCCCACTTGTGACCGGGGACCACTCGCTGCAGTGCGTTGTGGTGACTAAATATTTCCTAAATTCGGAGCTAAAAGACCCTGCCTGAGGACTATCAGCTCTGAAGGACATCTCTGTGCTGGAGGCTGGGGAACTCCTATTGTATCTTTGCCCTGATCATAAAACCACAAAATGATATAGCGCTAGAAGGGACCTCTGGAGATCATCTGGTCCAAGCCACTGCCAGAGCATGATCATGCAGAGCAGGTTACATAGGACCATGTGCAGGTGGATTTTGAATGTCTCCAGCAATGGAGACTCCACCACCTCTCTGGGCAACCTCTTCCAGTGATCTATCACTCTCAAAGTAAACATCTTACTCTTTAAATAAAAGAAGGGCTGGAGAAGATGGTGAAAAGCAAACCAGGAGCTCGTGTGAAGGGGAGTTGCTTCCTGGGGAAGTTTTACCTTAGTGCAAAAACACAGCTACAGGGAGAACTGCTGGAGCAGGGACTGCTCTGTCCTCAGCAGGACATTTCCATGGAGCAAGTCTCGGTGTTTAATGCCCACTTAATGACTGCAGGTGTCACCTCAAACCAACATTGGCTGCTGGAGCTGAGCAAAGGGAAACTGCTAAAGAGCTGATGGGGGCTGGAGGTCACTGCTTTTGGGTGACCAAGAGCCCAGCAGGATTTAGGAAGCGTTTGGATGGATAGCTCAGAAAAAAGAGCTGGTGGAGCTGGTGTTGTTGTAGGAGATATGAGAACCTGTCTGTACACTGGAGTATGCTGTGACGGATGGACAAGACAGCAATTCAGAGACACACTAAGGTGATCCCCTTGGGCCGGTGGGTGCCAGCCCTGTTGTACTGTGAGGATATTTTAGGATGTTCTCCTGCATCTACTAGCCTGTGTTTCTCCATTGCCTTGGAGAGCCCTAGCAGAAGACTGCACTGCTGGGACAAGAATTGTTTCCTCCTTAGTCCAGCAGTGCAAGTGCAACTGCAGTTTGCTGGTCACTTGGAAACCCCAGAGACTCAGGAGCAGCAACAGTGTCATTTCACAGTCTGCCCAGTGCAACCCAATGTGAATGAGCTTTCTGGCTTTGGAAGCTAAATATGCTCTGGGAGCTCCAGGAGTGAGGTGGAGGCATCTTCCTGACATGCATTCTCCACCTGCTGGTGGAGCATCTCGTACTTCTCTTCCAGCCAATGTCAAGTCCACCATTGAGCTGCTCTGTGCCCCCCCTCCCCTGTGCAAGGCAGGCATGGGCTGTACTCCAAGGGGCTACCAGTCCTCTGTGCTCTGGTTTGGGAGGGCTCAGTGCTTGGTGCTGGAGGCTCTCAGGAGAGTGACTGCAGCCTTCTTCACCCAAGAACAGCTTTCAGTTAGAAGTAGTCCTGAGGTCTCTTCTTCGTCAGACACCCCCAGGTGCATGTGGCCCCTCTGTGGTGAGCACTGCTCTCTGGAGCATTGTAAGCTAATTTCTGGCTTGGAGATTCTCCATTGCTCAGTTCTTTCAGTATTTTCTAATTTCTCAAACATTTCTGGGTGGCTCCCAAAGGGCACTGGGCTCTGCAGTTGGCAGGCAAGGGCTGGGTTTTCCCTTAGCTGTTGGTCCTGGAAGTGGAACTCACTGATATTGCTGTGCTGCCCCACGGTGCTGTCCGAAGGCAAAGTCAGAAATTATCTATGGAGGTGAAAGTGCTTTTCAAACAGCCTGTCCTGGCAGTGCCACAGCATTGTGGGATGGAGGACCTGAAGGAGCTTTGTCCTACAGCCTCACAGCATCAGCTCTGTCTGCACCTTTCTTAGCAAGGGTTTACCTAAATTGGTCTCAGAAACCTGGCTACGGTGAGCTCATTCCTGTAATGAGCTCTTCCCTCACTGGCGTGTCTCCTAATCAAGTGCTTCCTAACATCTAACCCACTTCTCTTTTGCTTCCATTCAAGTTTACTGCTTGTTAGTCACAGCAAACAGATCTACTGACGACTTTCACATCATGTTTCTGCAGGACAAAGGCATGACTGTGCAGACAAGTAGTGATAAATCCTGACAGATGCAGCCTCCCAGAAGGAGTGGGACCTTGGCACATTGTCACAGTTTTTGTCCTTGGACTGTGAACGTGGTGATGATACAGGGAAGAGTTCTTCCATGTGACAGGTTCCTTCTGACCCCTCCTGTGTACATCCCAGGTGTCAGTGTGGCTAGCCCCAAGACCCCAGTCCTAGCACCTGACGCGATTTCTTGGGTCTCAGTGGGAGCACATCAGAGATACAGAACAGACATTCAATAATGGAGAATGAGTTCAAGGAAGCAAATTTATTGGGATGCTTTACCAGATCCTACAGAGAGGTGCAGAGTACATGGAAATTTGTGGCATGTGGCTTTTTTGCTTGCTATGAGCTCTGGAGGCAGCTAAGGATCTCTGATGAAAAGTCATTCAAGGGCTGAGTGTCTTCCTCCCGCAGGGAAGGTACATATAGAATCCACAAATTTCACGAGTGATTTTTTTTAATTCTTGATTATGAACATAATAACAAGGAATCATTGGCAAGCACAAGGAAAAAGAGCTGAGCAGAGAGGGAGCCTGCACTCAGAGAGGGGAAATGAAAAGTGACATTTGACTAAAACCCTACTACCCTTGGGCTTCCCTCTCTGCTCCAGAAAGGCTCAAGCCCTTTGGCCATGCAGAGCCTTTGCAGAGTGTCCAGTGTGGACAGGAGGGGGAAGAAGCACTAACAATATGGAGCTGGTTTGATGAGGATAAGGGAGGATTTGCAGTTCCCTTTGCACAGGCTGCCCCATGTCATGCCACCCTTGAAGTTTAGCCGTACAGAATAACACGCTGAGTACCACCACCCACCCTCATAGCTGTAGGCACAGTTCTTACTGTAAGTGTCCTGATCCCGATCCTTTGTGGAGAACTTCATGTTGTCATGCATGGTCTTGGGATTATCTGAGGTCATGGCATCCCCTGCTGTCCCTGTGTAGGAGCCCAGCCTCAACCGGTAGCCATGGGACTCATCTTCCACACTGAAGAGGTTGTAGTCTGCGAAATTGGTGTTGTCTGTGGAGTCCTGGATGACAAACCTGACCTGGTAGACCTTCTGCTTTGCTATCTGATGGATGTACTCGGANGAAATTGGTGTTGTCTGTGGAGTCCTGGATGACAAACCTGACCTGGTAGACCTTCTGCTTTGCTATCTGATGGATGTACTCGGAGCCCAGCCAGTACTCACTACGCACATTCCCAAAGCCGTACTTATAGGTGCTCCAGGACTCAGCCCAGGTGACCGGTGTGTCTTTCTGGTTCCTCTGGATGACTGTCCAGCCCCCGCCTGTCACATTCATTTCACAGTACACCACGAGGTGGTGGAGCCCTTTTGGCTGAATAATGTAGACACCGCTACGGCTGCTAGCGGGGATCTCACTGCAGTCCTTGGGCCAGCCTGGGGGAAGAAACAGAGATGGTTATTAAATCCCAGACAATGAGACACTGAAAGTACATGACAATCCTTTTGTACCTCTGTCTTATTGTGCACACGTCCTTGGGCTGTATTCCTGCCATGTGCTCTCTCTTGTAAATCAAAATATTGAAATGATCAGTGTAAGAGTTGGACTTCATATCTCCCTAAGGCAGGATTCAAACTGATAGGGACATAACTGTCAAAATGTCTTGGCCTAATGAGACCAATGAGAAAAATGCAAATCTGGGTTATAAAGCCATTTGCTGTTACAACCTGGAGGCTTTAGAGCTTTACAGTAATCTCAGAAACCCTGGAGGGAGTGTGATCAAGATATCCTTCAGTCCTTGTGATCTCAATAGGGCAAATCCATTGGTTTTCTCGGGGTTTATCTGAGTAGTTCTTTAGAAATTCCCTGACTTGTTTGATTTGACTATGGTCTTTCCATGCTCAGCAAACAGCTGAAGGCACCTGCTCCGTTCTGTGAAGGGCCTTGCCCCCACTCCCAGTACCTCTGCTCCTGGCTATTCCTATCCGGTAAAGCCATATCTTGTGGTCTTATGGGTTAATGTTGACTCATTAAGTGCAGTAACACAGTCAGTTCCTGTCTTACCCAATCTTCTTATAAACTGTATAGTGAAAATAGGAAAATAACCAATCACCACTTCCCAAAGGCCAATAATGAATCATCACTTTCCAGTTTGGATCTTTAGGTAAGGAAAATTCCCCATGCTAAAATAACCTCATCAAATACTGAGTCCAGGACATGGCTGGTAATAGAGTCCTCCCAAGGTTATGAGCTGTCCCACCCCTCTAGCCTACCAGAAAAATCCACATTTTTCCTCGGTGGAGCCAGTGAACATGTAGGACGTGTTAAGGTGGCTGAGAGCTACTCATGAGCCTCTGGCAATGGTAAAACTTTATGGGAAGATGTACTCCTTGACAAGAGACTTACCATGGCCTGCCGGTGGGCGGGGGGCGATATCTCTGACCTGTCGAACATGTTCACTGCCATTATCTGAATTAACAAGAACAGAGGACACAAGAGCAAGTGTTGAGAGTAGATGTGTCAAATGCTTGCTGAGAGAGGATGATCTACAGATGATAGTCTCATTTTTCTGTTGTTGCTCCTAGTTCTAGAGAGATTTTGCCATTTCAAATATCAGGCAATGGACAGTTTGAGAAATTCACATGATATTAGAATGGGGCTGATGCTTCCTTGTTGAGAAGCACACTGTGTGAGGGAAAGATCCTGAATGGTGGTGGCAACACTGGAAATATGGTTGTTAAAGTGCAATATAAGCAGTTAGGAAGGGACTCAGGAAGAAGAGGGATTAGAAGGGGAAGAAACGTCAGGGCAGACACAGGAAAAGTGGTGCAGGTACCAGGAATTGGAAGAGGGACTCTTTTCAGGTGGCTCAGAAGGGAATTTGAAGGGTGTTCCTGGNCAGAATAACACGCTGAGTACCACCACCCACCCTCATAGCTGTAGGCACAGTTCTTACTGTAAGTGTCCTGATCCCGATCCTTTGTGGAGAACTTCATGTTGTCATGCATGGTCTTGGGATTATCTGAGGTCATGGCATCCCCTGCTGTCCCTGTGTAGGAGCCCAGCCTCAACCGGTAGCCATGGGACTCATCTTCCACACTGAAGAGGTTGTAGTCTGCGAAATTGGTGTTGTCTGTGGAGTCCTGGATGACAAACCTGACCTGGTAGACCTTCTGCTTTGCTATCTGATGGATGTACTCGGAGCCCAGCCAGTACTCACTACGCACATTCCCAAAGCCGTACTTATAGGTGCTCCAGGACTCAGCCCAGGTGACCGGTGTGTCTTTCTGGTTCCTCTGGATGACTGTCCAGCCCCCGCCTGTCACATTCATTTCACAGTACACCACGAGGTGGTGGAGCCCTTTTGGCTGAATAATGTAGACACCGCTACGGCTGCTAGCGGGGATCTCACTGCAGTCCTTGGGCCAGCCTGGGGGAAGAAACAGAGATGGTTATTAAATCCCAGACAATGAGACACTGAAAGTACATGACAATCCTTTTGTACCTCTGTCTTATTGTGCACACGTCCTTGGGCTGTATTCCTGCCATGTGCTCTCTCTTGTAAATCAAAATATTGAAATGATCAGTGTAAGAGTTGGACTTCATATCTCCCTAAGGCAGGATTCAAACTGATAGGGACATAACTGTCAAAATGTCTTGGCCTAATGAGACCAATGAGAAAAATGCAAATCTGGGTTATAAAGCCATTTGCTGTTACAACCTGGAGGCTTTAGAGCTTTACAGTAATCTCAGAAACCCTGGAGGGAGTGTGATCAAGATATCCTTCAGTCCTTGTGATCTCAATAGGGCAAATCCATTGGTTTTCTCGGGGTTTATCTGAGTAGTTCTTTAGAAATTCCCTGACTTGTTTGATTTGACTATGGTCTTTCCATGCTCAGCAAACAGCTGAAGGCACCTGCTCCGTTCTGTGAAGGGCCTTGCCCCCACTCCCAGTACCTCTGCTCCTGGCTATTCCTATCCGGTAAAGCCATATCTTGTGGTCTTATGGGTTAATGTTGACTCATTAAGTGCAGTAACACAGTCAGTTCCTGTCTTACCCAATCTTCTTATAAACTGTATAGTGAAAATAGGAAAATAACCAATCACCACTTCCCAAAGGCCAATAATGAATCATCACTTTCCAGTTTGGATCTTTAGGTAAGGAAAATTCCCCATGCTAAAATAACCTCATCAAATACTGAGTCCAGGACATGGCTGGTAATAGAGTCCTCCCAAGGTTATGAGCTGTCCCACCCCTCTAGCCTACCAGAAAAATCCACATTTTTCCTCGGTGGAGCCAGTGAACATGTAGGACGTGTTAAGGTGGCTGAGAGCTACTCATGAGCCTCTGGCAATGGTAAAACTTTATGGGAAGATGTACTCCTTGACAAGAGACTTACCATGGCCTGCCGGTGGGCGGGGGGCGATATCTCTGACCTGTCGAACATGTTCACTGCCATTATCTGAATTAACAAGAACAGAGGACACAAGAGCAAGTGTTGAGAGTAGATGTGTCAAATGCTTGCTGAGAGAGGATGATCTACAGATGATAGTCTCATTTTTCTGTTGTTGCTCCTAGTTCTAGAGAGATTTTGCCATTTCAAATATCAGGCAATGGACAGTTTGAGAAATTCACATGATATTAGAATGGGGCTGATGCTTCCTTGTTGAGAAGCACACTGTGTGAGGGAAAGATCCTGAATGGTGGTGGCAACACTGGAAATATGGTTGTTAAAGTGCAATATAAGCAGTTAGGAAGGGACTCAGGAAGAAGAGGGATTAGAAGGGGAAGAAACGTCAGGGCAGACACAGGAAAAGTGGTGCAGGTACCAGGAATTGGAAGAGGGACTCTTTTCAGGTGGCTCAGAAGGGAATTTGAAGGGTGTTCCTGGAAGAGAGATAATTCTTTTGCGAGGACATCTCATGTGTATCCACTTGTGGCTATAAAAAAGAGGAATGAATGACAAGCTTATGGAATCACAAAAAACATTCCTGTCCCCTCTCTGAGAGAGACACCTAACCCTGCAGCTGCTGGTCTCTGACATCCTCAAGTATCTGCTTCCTGCTTTCACTCTCAGCTGGTGTTTTTCTATCCTTGCCATTATGAAGGGTTTAAGTTAAGCCTCTCTCACTGTGTATAAGTCCATTCCTTCTCTTACTATACCCAGAGTGTATTTTTATTGCAGACAGACCGTAATATGGCTGTCATTTCCTCCTCTGTGGTTTTCTGATAGGCTAAGCCAGTTTTTCAACCTTTACTGACACTGTCTGCCTGCAAGATTTTTGATGCCTTTCCTTTTAAATTTCTCCAAATGTGTTTCGAAGCCCACCTGTGAACATGGATGGCCTGAGCCTGTGTGGAGTGGGAATATTCATGTAATGTGGTCTGGAGGACTTTCCTATCATGGTATTTACTTTTGCTACAGCCACATGAAGTTGTTCACTTATGTTTGTTTTATAAACCACAGTCTGCCCCTGCTCCCTTCTGCATTCACTCCCCATCCATTTGGAAGTACTCCTCCACAAGTCAACATTTTCAAATGTTAGCCTGTCTTCTCTGGCATGCCTCCCTCTTTATCCATCTTTCATTCATGCTGCTCATGGTTTCTGAGCACCCTATCAGTGGTCTGGGTGAGAGAGATGAGTGTGAAGCCCAGAGCACATGTCCTTTCTCTACTCTGACTTGCAGCTCTTGAAGAAGCCCAAGCTCTTTTCTCAGTCACCAGTTCTCCCTGTGTTGGCCGTTTCCTCACACCTGACCTTTGCAAGCGAACACCGATGTGAAAGTGACATCAAACAGTTGGGCATTGTGTTTTTCTCCCAAGAATTCTTCTTCCTACCTTGTAATGGAACCAGCTCTTTCTGTCATGTCATGTCCCACCCCCGGCCCCTGAGCATTTCTCGGAGGCTTCCTTGTTGCTCTAATATGCCCTGGTATTTGTAGGTTCCTCTGTGCCATCACCTGGCTGACTGCTCTGTCAGTGACACTAGATTCTTTGTAGTAACTTCACCTAGTTCCTCTTTGTATTCAGTTTTCTCTTGAATTCAGTTCTCTGCTGACCTTGTGCTTTCCAGAAGTGGATACTGTTCTCCATGTCCTCAAATCACACTGTGATTGTTTGCCTTAACACCTTTAATACTGCTTCTCTTCTTCAGGGAAGAGCCCATGGCCCAGAACACCTTTGATGCTGCCAGTGAGACCAGACCTATCCCTTCCCCTGGGATCCCATGAACTCTGGGCTTTGGACTATTGGACTCACTTATGGGCAGAAGAACGTCATGCCAGACAGGAGAAGAGACAAGCAGTAAGCAGAGGATGACTCTGAGAGGATTCTTGTTCCAGTAAGACAGCCTACACTGCATTGGCATTGCCCACAGATAGAGCATGCTACAAGAGTGGGGTTAGGCTGGTGTGGAGATCTGTGTAGGATCTGACTGAACGTGACCTTGTTTGTCATTGTAGTTGTAGTAGTAGTGGAATACTTACCAAGCTGGGAGGACTCTGGGGGAACATTCATAATTTCATCCAGTGTGCCATTCAGGAGATGCAAGTTTCTTATGTCAAAAGCAGGAAGAGATGCTGCCACGGCCAGCAGGCAGGTGAAAAGCAGGAGACAAAGGCACTGGGTAGCTGAAATGGGAAGAAATTAGAAAAAGAAGAAAGATACCATAACTCATCCATTAGAGAGCCATTATTCTCCTTTGACTCCTTTACTTACAGAGTAAAATAGGAAAATAGAATTCTTTAGGTGTACAGCTCCCTCTTGGAGCCATAAGCCCCAATTGACTCATGTAGATGAGCTGTTGTGTACTCACTGGCAGGAGTTACTAGTGGTGGCACCTGCTGTTGGTGGTTTTTCAGACAAAAGTGTGAAAACCTGGTCCAAAACCAAAGTGACTGTAATCAGAAATCCTGGTAAAAACCAGGTCTCAGGGCTGGAGATAACAAGTAACATGAGCATGGAAGGAGGAATCTTCTTTCCTCCCAGCTGCCATCATGTTCCTGTGACACTCACATGGTGTAAACTGGGACTACACCTGCCTCCAGTCCAGGTTTGTGGGGATTAAGAACCCAGATGATTGGTGGGAACAAGCCCCATGCAGGGCTCTGCTCTGCATGAAAACAGCATGACTGAGAGGGGCAGCATGAACTATTAGGAATTACTGTCTGGCTGGTGAAAATTATGTCCTTTTTATGGTTATATGGCTATCATATGGAGCCAGGTGCTCTGGTTTGTTCTTGTTCGGAGCAGCTAGAGAAACCAGCAGACTTTTTGCAGTGTTAAATCTGAATAAATAATATAAAGTTTATCATGATTCCTGGAGTTAGGCATTGTGGAGGCAACCTGCCCATGAGGAAACCTGTTCCTGATACAAGACATGTAGCTCACCCTGCCGGATTCCCAATGTGATTCCTCCACAAAGTTCCCAAATGAGCAGAGCCAAACCTATTGTATTGCCACAGGATACCTGGGTTTGGCACCATTCCCTGAGATGACCAAGAAGAAAAAAAATCCATGATGCTGTCCTGGAAACACTGTGCGATTGCAGCCACCCTAGAGACAAACCCACTTTTCTGGGAATGCTCAGAGCTGACCCAATAATTTCTGCTGGTTACAGTTTTACAGCTCAGGTCTTTTAAACACATTTCAGTCCAAGGGATGTGTTTTCAATTCCTACATAGTATTTAGTGTCTTGATACACTGGTATTTAGAGACATGTTTAATGACATGTCTTCTTTAGGCCACCAGGGAAGCAACGCTCCCTCAACTGCTGATCCAGACCTTTCTTGAATGGTCATGAGAGGTCTGGGTAGGAAGGAGCTGTCGGGGAGAGGATCAGCCTCTCCTGGGTGTTCTTCTGGGGTCAGCACTGTGCACTGAGCCTGTATCTGCCAGATCTTGAAACCTGTTCAATATTGCTTCTTAATCCAGAAAGTTTAAAAAATCCATTTTCTGTTCTAGGGTATTTGATACTTTCCTTGGAGTACTGAAAATTACGAAGACTGTTTGGTAAATATGAGGCTTGTAAAATGGGCTATCTGACACCCCAGGGCTACACTGCCCCATCCCATCCCATCCCACACTCACCCATGCTGTCTCTGCAGGGACCTGCGGAGCAGAAAGCTGAGCGGGTTTGGCCTGACTGGAGGGGTGTCCAGACTGAAAGTTATAGGGCTCAGCAGGTGAGGGGGTGGAGGCATGAGACCCAAACCACAACACTTGTCCTCTAGTTGGCAAAAGGACTAGTGGTTTATGGCTTATTTGCTCTTCATCATTAAGTGATATGTCCTCAGACAATTAAGGCTGTGTCTCACAAAGGTGAAGAGCTTTCTTCACAGCCAAAGCAAATAATTTGTTACTAATAATTGAATTAACAACCGCAATTTACAGTGCCTGGCTGCCCCCCTGCCCTGGCAGGGCTTTCCCAGGGAATGGAATCCTCTGGGAACCTCTGCACATTTCCACTCACAAGTAAATACTCAGATGACATTCTGCATCCTGGATGGAAATCAAACATCAGACGTAAATTGCTTTCTCCAGAGCAGGCATCGGGTCCAACAGCTAATGAGGACCCCATTAGACCCTTCAGAGAAGAGGTACTCTACTGTTCCTGGAAAATTGTGCACTGAACTTCAGAAAGTGCCACTCCAGGTGCCTCCTGACGTGCCTGGCCTGCCACCATCACTCTGCCTATTGGACAACAACTGCTGCAGTCTCCCCTGGCACTGTGGCCCTTTCAGCAGTCACAAGGGAGTTTTCGGAATCGTAATGTGACATGATGTAAAATGGTCTCACTTCAAGCCCTTCTCTGCTACTAGGAGCACTTACAGCATGGATTTCTTACAGAAAATGCCTGACCATCCTTTTCCTAGTGATTGATATCCTCAGTATTCTGAGTTATGAGGACTCCTTTATCACAGGATCCACCTTGTGCTGGACAGCATAAGATGGCCAGAGCCTGCAGAGGAGCAGGGAAGACTTTTGTCACAAGCTGTTTGCTTGCAGCATTGTTGCCTGGTCATGGAGGCTCATGTGCATACCCTGCTGTGCTGCTGCTTCTGCTCAACAGCAGGTACAAGAAAAGGCAGGCAGCAACCCTTAGCAAGAGCCTCACCAACAGCTTCCAGTCCTTGGGCAGCTTTTTCAAGTGTTTGGGTTAGGATGTGCAAAGCAGGCAGGAAGAAGGCTGTAGAGAGGATTTCTCTGAAACCCCAGCTGTGTCCTGGGTCTCAGCTCCTGCTGAGTATATGTTTGACATTGAAAGTGCCACAGCTGTGGCACAGATCTGTTTATTGCTGCATCCTGGGCTGCATCTGGAAAAATGCAGCCAGGAGGGTGTGGGGAGGGATTATTCACTTCCACATGTGAGATGACAGCTGGAGTTCTGTGTCCTGTGTGGGGCTCTCCCATTCACAAAAGCGACTAAAACTCCAGAAGGAATACAGCAAAGCCCACCAAGCCAGATGAGGCAGGAGCACATGACATATGTGGACAAGCTGAGAAACGTGGGCTGGTTCACACTGGAGAAGGGAAAGCTGAGATGGGATCTTGTGGTGCCTGGAGCTAACTGGTATGAGGGTGAAGAGCTGATGGAGTCAGGTTCCTCAGAGCACTGTGTCTCATTTTGGATCCTTCATTACAAGAAACATATTAACAGACTAGAGCAAGTCCAGTGAAGGCCACCAGACTGATCAGGGGCCTGAAGCTCAGGATGTGGTGGGAGAATCACAGAGAACCAGGCTCTGTACCTGGAGAAGAGCAGTCAACACGGAGGTCTCACTGCTGACTACACCTACCTCATGGGAGGATATAAAGAACACGCAGCCAGACTGTTCAAGGAGGTGCATGGTGGTGGAATTAGAAGCTATGAATCTAAGTTGGGACATGGAAATTCCAGTTAGAAATAGGTACTTTTTTTAAGATGAGGTTGGTCAAATACTGGAACAAGTGCCCAGAGAGAGACTGTGGAATTTCTGTCCTTAGAGGTGTTCAAGACTTGACTGGCAAAAAAACCTGATTTTTCAGATCTGCTTTCTATCATCCTGTAATTCTATGACTGTCCTTGGAGGTGCACAGGAATAGGATGAGAAGCAATGGACATAAAGTAAGGGAAGGAAATTAGAATTAGAAAAAAAAAAGTTAGCCTGAGGATGTTCCAAAATAGAAAAGAAAAAAAAAAAAAAAGGAGAAATTGTGAGACCTCCATTTCTTGACATATTCACAACTGAGGCAGACATGACTCTAAGTTCTAAGTTGTCCCTGGTTTGGCCTCAAGATCAGACCAGAAACATCCAGAGGTCCTAATGCTCTCTGTTACTCTGTGTTCCCCAAGTTCTCTGAAGGTCCGCCTGCCCAGTCCTTATGCTTCTGTATTTCTGCAGGAGCACAGCCATGGGGCCAGACTGACCACAGTAGAACATGCCTTGAGAGGCCATTTTGTGAGCCCAAAGACTATAGCAAAAGTCTGAGGACCTATGGAGTGTGACAGACCTGTGCAGCCCACCAGGCTGGTGTTATTTGCCCTTTCAGGCTTAACTGCTACTGTCATGGCTCTGAGTGCACCAGTTGGCCTTAATAGCTGGTGAACAGTCCCACCTGAGACCTTCACCTGGGCCCATGAGGCCTGTTTCAGCTTAGCCCTGGGCCTTCAGTCCTAACCTGAGCCACACTGTATGAGTACTGGTCTCCAAAACCCTATTGGTCCTTGTTTTCTGGATGAAACTTAGACCTACACTATAGATAAATAGCTTATTTCCTAGATGGATTGCTCAGATCCACGTTGTAGCTTATGTCCAGCCCTGCCTTTTGCAGTATGTCCTTTTGTCCAGGATCTTCGATCCAGTTGACTGCTTGCCTTGCCTGGAGCTGTTGCCAACACTCAGCTCTGCCTGCTGGGCTCAGATCTGTCAGGATGGAGCCCTGCTAGCAAGGATATTGCCTCCTTGGGGTACTGTCTTGGCTTCTGACTTGCCTGCCTGTGGGGAGCAGCCTGCCTTTGCTGCTCCCAGAGAGGTGGCTCATGCCTTCATTCTCCTCTTTTGGGTCCTACATGGTGGCCCCTGCTCTCCCTCTCTGGAGTGCAACCACTAGTTGTTGTCCTCAGCTCTGCTTCCAATCTGTATCTGTTCAAAGGTCCTCTTGCACCTGTCTTCTTAGAAAGAGGTTCCGCGTAACCCTGACTTGGAAAACCTTTGTTTGATACCTTTGAAGACACCATCCACTGAAATATTTGAGCTAAAGTGAAAATTGGGGTCTTTGCTGGACTGTAGATAAGCCGTCCTGTTGACACACCATTTCTTTGAAGGTAATGCCATTTGCATCCATTTGGAGCAGCCCAGTGGAGCCTGCTGTACACAGGGATAGGGGAGAACTTCCTCTCCATGACCTGTGGGGCCCATGTTCCTGCTGTATCTGTCAGCTCTGTTGCCAGCAGTGATCCCAGTGGTGGCTCAGCAGCAGCACCCTTCCTGCCAGCCTTGGCAGGGGCACTCCAGCATACCCAGAGGTGTTGTATTGCTCAGTGCTGGCATTAGCTCTGGAGACAGCCCATGGGAGGCCCTAAGTCACCCATTTCCCGTGCCCCCACAGAAAGGGGACATAACTGCTCTGCCTGGGGGATCCTTCTTCCAAGTGCAGCTTGGGTCCTTCTCTCTCCACAGACGTGTGAGTGCAGCTTTTATGACTCTCCCAAACTGTAGAGGCTGCGAACAAGGACTCCCAACTGCTAACCAAGCAAGCAAAGGTGAGATCTAAAGGTTTGGATGGAAGTTGATCCAGGGATCACTTAACCTCTTGCATCCAAACCTGCAAGTTGCACTGCTTGATGTGTACGCCTGTAAAATGTAAAGTTTGGTGGGAGCCTCAGCTTCACACTGGCTTGTTGTGAACACGAAGTTTAAAGCTGTGCCATGAAGAAGACATCTGGTGAGTGAAAAAACAAAGGAGAAGAAAGTAGAAGGGCCACATATTTATCCTCTTAAATTTTTCTTGACAAAGTGGAGCTGTCTGCACCTTCTGGCATGAAGAACAGCCCTCCTAAACAGACTGTCGGAAGAACATTTTGCTCCTGTAGAGGGGACTACCCCTGGTCAACATTGCTGGGGCTGGTGGAGCTGGGGGTGGGGAGGGATCTGCAGGGTCTCACCAGGTCATAGACAGGGATCAAAAAGTAGAGTGGCGAAGGGACCCAAGGGCCCTCTTTGTTCCGTGGAGCCCTTGCCCTCTACTCAGACCGTCCAGATTGGGGTGCCAGGGGACACTGCAATCTGCAGTGAGTTCTGGCTGCTGATCACTGGTTCCAGCCCAATGACTTAACTCATTGATCCTGTATCTAGTGGAGTCCCTCAGGGATTGGTACTGTGACCAGTATTATTCAATATATTCATCAACAACGTGGCTGAGGGAGTAGAGTGCACTGTCAGCAAGTTTGCTGATGACACCAAACTGGGAGTAGGGCTGACATGCCAGAAGGCCGTGCTGCCATCCAGAGAGACCTGGACAGTCTGGAGAGTTGGGTGGGGAGAAATGTAATGAAATATAACAAGGGCAAGTGTAGAGTCTGGCATCTGGGCAAGAACAACCCCAGGTACCAGTATAGGTTGGGAAATGACCTGTTGGAGAGCAGCATAGGGGAAAAGGACCTGGGGGTCCTGGTGGGCAGCAGGATGACCATGAGCCAGCACTGTGCTCTTGTAGCCAAGAAAGCCAATGGCACCCTGGGGTGTATTAGAAGAGGGGTGGTTAGTAGGTTGAGAGACGTTCTCCTCCCCCTCTACTCTGCCATGGTGAGACCCCATCTGGAATATTGTGTCCTGTTCTGGGCCCCTCAGTTCCAGAAGGACAGGGGACTGCTGGAGAGAGTCCAGGGCAGGGCTACAAAGATGATGAAGGGAGTGGAGCATCTCCCATAGCAGGAAAGGCTGAGGGAGCTGGGTCTCTTTAGCTTGGAGAAGAGGAGACTGAGACCTCATGAATGATGAATGTTTATAAATATGTAAAGGGTGAGTGTCAGGAGGATGGAGCCAGGCTCTTCTCAGTGAAGGCCAATGACAGGACAAGGGGCAATGGGTGCAAGCTGGAACAGAGGAGGTTCCACTTAAATAGGAGAAAAAACTTCTTCGTGGTGAGGGTGAGGGAACACTGGAAGGGGCTGCCCAGAGAGTTTGTGGAGTCTCCTTCTCTGGAGACATTCCAAACCCACCTGGATGTGTTCCTGTGTGGCCTGATCAAGGTGTTCCTGCTCTGGCAGGGGGATTGGACTAGATGATCTTTCAAGGTCCCTTCCAATCCCTCATATTCTGTGATTCTGTGATTCTGAAATCTGCCAGCAGAGAGGCATCAAGCAAGCACATTCTTGAGGACCTGTCCTCATCTTTCTGAGGTCACCTTGGAAAGGCAAATAAGAAACCTAATCTCTCTTCTTTTGCAAGTTTCTGTGTGTACGTCCTTAAAAAGCTAGGTCTCTCCACTTCAGTTTGATCATGGCTCTCCAGAATTGGCTCCAAGTGAGTAATACACACGTGGTGTTTGTATAGAATGGAGAGTCAATAATTGAAATCCCTCATCATGGAGGGGATTATTTTGTACTTCTCTGGCTGCAGAAGCATGTCTCCCTCCCCTCAGGGGGTTTAGTTGTGCTGTCATGGGATCTGAAAACTGCTTGAGCTGCAATCTGCAAGTGCCTCCTTGTGCCTCTACAAATAACAAGTGTGAACACAAGTGGGTGTGTGCAGTGCCTATAAAGTTACTGTGGAAAGCTCGGCATGGGAGGGTGCATCACCGGGTTCCTGCTCTCTGCTCAGCCTGTGCTGTTGTGATGGGTGAGTTATCTTCCCAGCAGAACACTGCATTCATGTGTGGTGCTGGGCTCACACAAGACTTGGCCAGGGTGAGTATACAAAGACATAAGATGATTAGGAGGACAGCCATGATCTTGCCTGGGTGATGCATGCTGCCAGGCACCCTTGTAGCAGAAGGGGTGCAAGACCAAAGAACCAAATGATACACATGCTTGGTGCCAGCCCATGCTTTTCCCAGGCTACCTATGTCCTGTATTCCCATGTCCTGTCAAGGGAGGCTAATGTGGAGACCTAGATTTAAATTTGGTCCTTTCACTTCCTGATTGATGTCCGTGGCATGTGATAGCATAGGAGTCCTTCACCAGGCATTATGGCATCTCCCCAGTAATTGAGCTAGTGCAGGGTGTACAGTGTGCTGGTGGCCACCACAGAGAGTTTGGGCTTACGTCACTCTGTAGGCCCAGGAGACTTCCTCTTGTCTGCTTGGGAGCTGTTACCTGTGCAATAGGATCCATCCTTTGGATTCAAATTCCCACTAGCTGTCATTAGCTGGAATGTCTTATATAAAAGGCTTAAGAATGATTTCTCCAAAAAGAATTGTTTCTTGTGATCCCCCNGCTGCTCTTGAGTTGTAGGTTCTGAGAACAGGTCTGCAGGCTGCTGTCTGGGCTGATCAGGACAAAGCCATTTGTCACCTTGCTTTACCCCTCAGGGGCAGAGTCTGCACTGAAGCTGCAGCTCCCACCACCCTGGGAGCACCCTGCTCCTACCCATGCCCCGTGACTCCAAGCTCCCCAGGGGGCCAGGGGTGGTGGTGCTTGGGATCCTGACAGTGATGGGCACTTTCCTCCCCAGGGCTCCAGGCTGGGACAAGTTGGCTTCATGGGGACCTTGTCCTCCTACCTGTGGTGGTGGCGATGCTTCTTCTCTGTGCAAGTGCTGGTCCAGCAGTACCCACTGCCAGCTCCCGGAGTGGTAAGTATGGAGTAGGTGGGGACACTGCCTGGGCACCAAGAGGCAGACCAGGAAAATGTCTCCCTAGCTCAGCACTGACTCTCAGGTTTGCCGAGTGCTAGGGAAGCCAGCACGCACCAGGGCTGATGCACAACATAAAAGCTCTCTCACACAAACCTCTGGGCCATGGCTTGTGAGGTAAGCAGCCTGACACCTGCCAAGCCATCCTCATCCCCTTGGTAGCTCCATGCCAGGATTGCTCTGTGGTGCTTTTGTCTTCTTCAGTTCTAGGAGCGATTCTCCCAGCATTTTGGGTTTTTTTTAAGCTCTTATTGGATTAGGAGTATTCCCCTTCTCCCTATAAGGGAGGGTGACACTTCCTGCAAGACCCGTGTGCCCAAGAAAAGCAAGATTTCATGGGCTGAACCAGAATTGTCCGCAGAAAATTGTCCCTCATCAGACACAAAACAAGAAAAAAAAACTAATCAGCAAGTAAGTTTGTCAAGTAAATCATGACAGATCAGTCCTGCTAAGAGACAAACTGCAACAAACTGGGGGAAGAGAGCCCTGGGAAACCAAGGTAGAACTCAGTCTTCTTTTGCAATACCATGACCCCCAGAGAAAACATAAATTTACATATCCTCATCCAGTGGAACACTTTGGACAGTTCTGATCCTTTCAAGAGATGGAGCTTAATATATCAAGGATCTTGTGTGAGAGACAGACATACTTGGAGGACATCACTGCCATCTAGAAGATTTTGTTTCCCATCTCTTCTTGGCCAGATGCATTAGAAAGCTCCAAATGCAATAGGAAGTAAAGAGAAATAGATTCTAGGGCTCTTACCAGAGCCACTGTCTCAGAGACCTTTGGTTGTGCTGTGGATGAGCCAGTGGAAAAGCTACTCTACACAGTGAAGTAGACCACAAATAAAAGCAGCCTTTTTTTGTCCTGAATTCTCACTCCCCTATAGGAGGTCATTGTTGTCATCCTGACAGGCTCATATGACACTTCTCTCTCCCACCCCACCCTGTGTTTACCATTGCTGCTGTCACAGGGTTCCCTGCAGACTGCAGCCATCTCCGCAAGACCAGCCCCAGTGGGGTGTACGTCATCCAGCCGGCAGGGTCACCCCCGCGGGTGGTGTGGTGTGACATGGACACCGAAGGCAAGGGCTGGACTGTTGTCCAGAGAAACTCTCATGACACTGAGATCACATGGAAGCAATCCTGGACCACCTACAAGTATGGCTTCGGGAACGTGCGGGGCGATCACTGGCTGGGCACTGAGTACCTGCACCTGCTGACACAGCAGGGCACCTACAAGGTCCGCTTCATTGTGCGGAATAAAGCCAACATCACCCACTACGCCGAGTACGACATCTTCAGGGTGGAGAGCGAGGCTAGTGGGTACCCACTGAGGCTGGGCCGGTTTTCTGGTGATGGGGATGACTATCTGACCAGCTATTACCCCAAGAAGGGGGGCATACACGACAACATGAAGTTCAGCACAACCGACAAGGACCAGGACCAGTACAGCGGGAACTGTGCCAACAGCTATGGGGGCTGGTGGTACGACAAGTGCCAGAATGTCCTGCTCAATGCCCAAAAAAAAATCCTTTGGCCAGGATTCTGTGATAATGGCGACTGCGCATCATCCCTTATCCTGGTCAAACCCACAGACGTGTGCTGACCGTGCCACAGCACCCAGCCTCCCAGGAACCCGTGGGACTGCCCCCGTCCCCAGCTCACTGCCCCGCTCCCGTGCCTGCCAACAGCCCTGTACCAGCCCCAGTGCCTGTCCTGCACTGCCCACAGCTCCTGCACCGCCACCAGCTGAAACACAGCGGCTCTGAGGCTCAGGAACGATCGCCCGGAGCCCCGGGCATGTGGGCAGCTTCACCCAGTGCCACGGTGCTGGCTGGCACTGGGACACAGGCACTGTCCTGGGCAGGGAGAGACAGTGCAAGTTCCCTCCCCTGCGCAATCGGTGTATCCCTGCTTTGCTCAGGCCCTGCTCCCTCCCCAGGCCCCACACGTCCCACAGCTCTGCTACCCATGGTGGGAGAAATCTGCTGCAATAAACCTTGGAGCCAGACTTTGCTGCCTTGTGTCTACCTGCCACCGCGACGTTGCACATAACTGGGGGGAAGTCCATCTGTCCAGACCCTGGGGTGGTGGACCTAGGGGACTGAGGTCCTCTCCGGGGCAAGGAGACACAGCTGTGCAAGGGATGGCAGAACTCCCTCTGACATGCAGAGCTCACCTCTCCCAGGGCTGATGTGGTGGCTGCTGGTTTCAAGGTGCTGTGCTCAAGCAGTGCTGAGCCAGGTCAGCTGTGGATCTGGTCCTGCTCCCAGACTGAGGTGGTGCAGGGCTGGTGTCATATGCAGGAGGCTTGTACTGATTTTTTTCTTTCTTTTTTTTTTTCTGAAATATTTCAATGTTCTACAGTTAAAGTCCTGGCTGTCCCTAGCATCAGCGTGTGACATGAACTTTTTCTCCCTTTGGTACCGTTGTTGTGCACAGCTGAATACAGCTGTTGTACCTAATTCTGTCTGTGGTTTGGTTCTTAGGACTCTGGATGCAATGTTGCTTCCAATGTTTTTTTCCAGCCACTGTGTACTGAATTGTGATTAACCAACAGAGCCAGCAAAGCCCAGTATCTTACAAAACCTTTGTCTATAGTTTTCCCTGTCCATGGCTTCCATGGCTGTGTGGTTGCTCTGTGTTGGGAAAGCAGAGAAGTCACCATGGATTGATATGTGGAGAGGGTGGTGGACTCCCTCAGGGCATGAGGGATGTGGGTAAGTCAGTTTGATTGTACTCTGCTGCAGAGATGGAATCATGGAATCATAGAATCATTCAGGTTGGAAGAGACTCTTGGGATCATCAAGTCCAACCATCTGCCTTACTCTACAAAGTCCTCCCCTACACCATATCGACCATATCACCCAACAACACATGTAAACGACTCTTAAAATATGGCTGTCATGGAAGGAAATCTGAACTTAGGGCTTGAAAGAAACCATGGTTCCTCTCCTCTGTCTTTGAAAGAAAAGCTGAGCTCAAGAAAGGCATGTGGCTGTGGATCCTGAAAATCTTGGGACTCTCAAGTCAAGATCTGTGACTGAGGACCCAGGGCACT
The DNA here is from genome assembly GCA_013400055.1 of Nycticryphes semicollaris. Lineage (NCBI taxonomy): Eukaryota > Metazoa > Chordata > Aves > Charadriiformes > Rostratulidae > Nycticryphes > Nycticryphes semicollaris. The sequence goes on from VXBJ01004254.1 coordinate 31,718, forward strand.
CTGCAGAGCTATGGCAGTGCCATGTTCCTGAAGAAGCTGCACAGGCAGCCTTAGCTACCATGGAGGCATTGATGGGCCTGCAGTCCTGATGTCTGGAGAGATTAATGTATGAGGCTGGGTGCTGCTGGTTGAGAAAGGCTTTGAGCCACTTTGAACTGACTTGAGAGTAGCATTTCTAGACTGAGATATACAACTGGTGGTTTAAAAGTCATTTGCACTCCAATCTGGCTGTACAACCTAACTGGCTGGACAAAAAAGGTTTTGGGGTTCCTGGTAAACAGCATTTGCACAGGAGTGAGCAATGCAGTGTTGAAAGTGAAATGCATCCTGGGTTGTATCAGCAAGAGTGCAACCAGAAAGACATCACTCCTTTCTGCTCAGCACTGGGAGATCATGTCACAGGTACCATGACCATTGTTGAGCTATTCAGTGCACTGAGACATCACCACACTGGAGCAAGCCCATATGGACCTAAGCTTATGCAGGCTGCCTCAGCTCTGAAACATGCCCAGGTATCCCAACCATGCAATGCTGTGTGGCTTTCCAGTGCTCTTGTGCTTTCCTCCCTGTTCATTCTTCCAGTTTCCTCCCAAGGTCTGGACCATCATTCACAATGTTAACAAGGCAGGATGATGCTGGCCTGGCCTACTGTCTCTGGTCAGCGCCAGATCATGACGGGTAGGGCTGAATTGAGCTCTTCCCTGCTGCCCTCAGTGCTTGCTCTTAGCCATGTGGTACTCTGTTCCCTTTTTGAAAGATCCCCACCTTGAAATCCAACTCTGTTCTTTAAGTGAAAGTTTTGTCTTTAATTCCTCGTTTGAGTTTTATGAAAAATGCCCCCTTTGGAAGTGTTTTCTTACTGCACCAGAAGCCTCAAGTCTGCTCCTGGCAGGAAACTATCAGCAGTTGTGAGAAGCTCCCACACAAATGAAGGACATTTGCAGTGCAGGTTCTGAGAGTAATTTTATTCTACAGGATGAACACGGATTACAGCAGGAATATGGTGCATACATGTCCTGACTGGGCTCAGAGAAGCTTAGATCAAGTTATCTAGTGATGACTGATCTTTTTCTGCTGAAGTAATTTATCCTGCAAAGAATAAAGAGAATAAAACCTTGCTGGATCAGGAGTTTTTTAGGTTTCTGAGAGTAATTTTCTCCCCAGAAGGAACATACTTGGAAACCGTACCTTTTCCCAAAGATTTGTTCTAATAAAGATCCCTAAAAACCCACCATAAGTGAAAGGCCAGAGACAAAGCAGGAAGCTTTGCTACTTTTCAAGAGGAGAAGAAAACAGCTCTTGGCATACAGGAACAAGCCTATTCACCTCCAGTCCCCCAGCCAGAAAAATGTGTCCCAGCAGGGCACTGGTTTGGCCATGTGACCAGTGCAAACAAGAGGAGGAAAGAGTACTAGTGGTACAGAGCTGGTTTGATGAGGATGGCAGAAGCTATGCAGTTCCCATTGCACAGGCTGCCCCACGTCATGCCCCCCTTGACATTCAGCCGTACAGAATAACACGCTGAGTACCACCACCCACCCTCATAGCTGTAGGCACAGTTCTTACTGTAAGTGTCCTGATCCCGATCCTTTGTGGAGAACTTCATGTTGTTGTGCACCTTCATGGGATTGTCTGAGGCCATGGCATCCTCCGCTGTCCCTGAATGCGCTCCCAGTCTCAGCCGGTAGCCCTGGGACTCATCTTCCACACTGAAGAGGTTGTAGTCTGCAAACTTCATGTTGTTTGCAGCATCCTGGATGACAAACCTGACCTGGTAGACCTTCTGCCTGGAGATCTGATGGATGTACTCGGTGCCCAGCCAGTACTCGCTACGCACATTCCCAAAGCCGTACTTATAGGTGCTCCAGGACTCAGCCCAGGTGACCGGTGTGTCTTTCTGGTTCCTCTGGATGACTGTCCAGCCCCCACCTGTCACATTCATTTCACAGTACACCATGATGGGGTGCAGTTCGGTGGGCTGGATGATGTAGATGCCACTGGGGTTGCCAGCAGAGACCTCGCTGCAGTCTCTGGGCCAACCTGGGGCAGGAGAGAGGGTGAGGGTGATTTTACAAAAGCTTGTGCAACAGGACAATACCATATTTCACCCCATGGCAGGATAGAGGGACATCTGGCCAGAGTACCTTGGGGATAATCAGCTGTCCCAGCCCAGAAAGGTCAATGTGCTTGGCTGGAGGTGAGAGTGGGCTGGCCTCAGCCTTCTGTTCCTCTTCCATATGGGACACATCACAAGAGGCAGCCCCAGGGAAAGACCCCAGACCCACTGGGCTGTACTGGTATCAGGTCAGGAGACTGATGTGGATGCTAGGGGCTACTTTGGATCTCCTGAAAATGGGTTGTGTCACTAAAGCAGGGCCACACTGGGGAGGAAGGTGAAGAGGACCTTGTCTCTGCCTATGACTGAGGGAACAGGAGGAAAATGAGCCCTTCAAGCACACAGACACCCTTACCAGTTTGCACAGTGCACGCACAGACATGCACACTCAGAGCACTGCAGGCTGCATTGGGTACACCTCCTCACATCCTTCATCTGAGACCAGGGCCAGGACTAGGGATGCTGTAGTCCCTACACTACACTGGATGCCCTCCCTGTGCCGGCAGCTGCGGTGTCCCCATGCCTTCAGTTCGCTTGCTGCAGAAACTCTCATTGCAGTTAAGGTCATCCTACCAGATGGGCAGAGCTGGACAAAGCTCCCCAGCTGGACAAAGTCTGGGGTTGATGCTGCCTCTCTGCAGCCACCCTGCTTGTATACACTATGGGATGTGTTTTGGATCTAATGAATCACAACACACCCTCTCCCAAATATTATTTTACTAAGACTCCACTAGCCCAGGGCATGGGCTGGGGCTATTCACCACCCAGGATTGACCCAGACCAAGGAACTGAAGGGGGTCGGTAAGAGCACTGCAATGCCCAGAGAATGCTACATACTGGTTTTCTTCGGAGCACTTGCCGAAGTGTTGGAGGGAGATTTCTTGAAGATCTTTAGGGTTTGTATATGCATGGAGTGGCCTGGGGCAGCCAAGACCAGCAGGCCAGCAAGGAGTAGAAGGCACTGGGCTGCTAGAAAGGGAAAAAATTAAGAAAAGATGAGATGTGACCCTCCTTCCAGGGGGGTGGGAAATCCCACAGTTCCAGCACCGCCTGGTGTAACATAACCATGTGAGATGCAGGAGTGCACCAAGCATGCTGGTCAGCATCAGACTGGTCTGTGCAAGTCCTGTAAATGTCATGCATGAGAGTGTTTTGGGTGGAGCAAAGCACCCGACAAACAACTGAGACAAGTTTCATTCCTGGCCCCTGAAGTGAAGGACTGGCTGGGGTGAGCCAGAAGGCAGGACACAAGGTGCTGGTTTTCAAAGGGGTGGTGGGTGAGCCTGCCCTTGGAGGACACTGGTACCTCTGCTCCAATCCGAGGACCAGTGCATGGAGCCTCTCCCTGTTGCTGGGCCGCTCTACCTGTGCTCATCCCACCACTAGCAAGGAGCGCCCACATCCCAGCCCAGTACTCACCCATGGCGTCCGACCAGAGTGCCGTCTGCAGCACAGAGCTGTGGGGTGGCAGGTCTCACAGAGGCATTTGTAGTGCCCTCTGCAGTGGGTGGGGTGAGTGGGCCCTACCCCCTCTCCCGGATTCCTTCCACCTGGAGGAGAGAATCAGGCTGGGTTTCCTCTGTGCCCTTAGAAAACACAAGCCGAGATGAAGGTGCCTGTGGTTCTAGGTGCACAGCTTCCTGAGCTGCAAAGAAAATAACCCCTGTGCCAGCAAGAGTCCTTAGAATGGTCTCTTCTGTGAGTGCTTAGCTCTTTGGATGGAATTTCCTCTGGGAACAGCATAATTAGGAGCTCTGGAGAGCGCAGCTCAGTAAATAAACATATGAACACTAGTCACCAACCCCTATGGCAAGCAAACACTGGGGATGTCCCCACCTTTGGGTGCTGCCGGGTCAATTGGTTCTTGTTTAATGTGCTTTTGATAAGCCCAGCCTAACTCTTGGTGGGGAAGTCAGAGCAGCCCCAAGACTCCCAGAGAGACTGACTGTTGAGGGACGGTATTTGGAGTGGATAGCATTTTCTGGACTGTGTGACTGTGGGAAGAGGGTTGTGGTGGAGGTGATGTCCATTTAGGGGGGAGCAGGAGAGGTCTCTATTACCTGGTGGGCCACAGTCCTGATCTGCAAGGAGGTAGCTGAATGGGCTTGCTGAAAGAAACTGCCTAAAAGGTTTCTCAGCTGTAGGGCAGCAGAGACAGCTGTGGTCTCTGGGTTACCGGATTTGGGAGACTTGTCATGCAGGATGGATGGCTACAGAGGAAAGCAAGTGTCTGCCCAGGAATGGAGCAAAACTGGACAAACGGAGGGCAGCAACAGGGATCTGAGCAAATACAGAGTGGGGATGGAGAGGTCTGAATGTACACAGAGGAAAAAGCAGAAAGCTTGACCTGGTGCCCGCTGCGTGGAGAGGAAATGGAGGAGAACTGAAGGTGTGCAGAGGGACTGAAAGGGATCTGATGGTGGAACCCATAGAAACTGGGCACCCACTAAAGGGACAGGTGGGATCTGAGTGTTGATGGAGGGCAACAGTGGGAGTCTGAGGGCATTTGTGGAAAAGAGATATGTGAGTGTGCACAAAGGGGAGAAGCAGCACTAAGCAGACACTGAAAGGAACAGAGGAGACCTGAATATTTGAGGAGGGAAACAGAAGAGATCTGGTTGTATACAGAGGGAAATGGAGGACACCTGAGCATACAAGGAGGGGAATGGAGGGGATCGGTTTGTGCAAGAAGGACAGCAGAGGGGTTCCAAGAGAGTACAACGAGGGAAATGGAGAGGATATGAAAGCAGCTGGATAGGAATGTAGAGCATCTGAGAGCTCTTGCAAGTGAACAGAATGAGTCTGAAGGGACCTAGAAGCACCCAGAAGGGAACAGAAAGAATTTGAAAACATGTAGAGGGGTTGTGGTTTGGATGTAAGGCACTTGGAAAGGATGGCAGGGACTGTGGGGGTGTACAAAAGGGAATAGAGGATATCTGAGCATGCATGGATGGGAACTGCGGAGTTCCAAGGCACAGATAGGTAAGAAGAGAGGATCTACAAGCACTCAGAAGGGAATGAGGCGTAATTGAGGGTCCACAGAGGGGAACGGAGGGAGCCTGAGCACACATAGAAAAGATTGGAAAGGACCACCACAGGCCACTTTTGCAATTGCATGGAACAGAATGGAGAGGGTCTGAATGCACACAGAGTTGAATGAATGTTTTTGATGTGCCTTCTGATGCTCCCCAAGGTCTGTTATTTGCCCTCTGGTGCAACCTAGAGGCTTCCATTTGGTCCTCTCATCCCCTAAGAATCACTCTATTTATCTTTTGGTGCACCCAAAGAAGGTACACCTTCAAAAGCCTCCGTTTTTCCTCCCATACACCTCAGACTCCGCTGTTTGCCTACTGATGCTGCCTAGAGTTCCCCATCTTCTTTGCAGTGTATCACAGTGTCCTACATCTGCTTTCCTTTCCATGTCAGAGCCCTCTGTATGCCCTCATGTGATCCCCAAGCCCTCCACTGCCTTTTCATACACTCTGTTTCCATTTGCAAGTCCTGTCACCCGAGCGGCCATCACAGGGTCCTGGACAACAGGGACCTCTGTGTGCCAGATCTCAGTAGAAATTCAGGATAAGACTCTGTTCTGGAGATAGTGACAGTCCCTTGCTTGCTGGGGCCAGAAACCAAGCATGACTGCAGAGATAGGGAAGGTCTGGGGTCAAACCTGGAGATCAAGTCAGTAGATCCCTTCAGGGGCCAAACTGAAGAAACAAGACTGGATGCACACATAGCTGCTGCACAGCTGCCATGTAGCCAGTGGCTCTTAGCAGCTTAAAAGTAGTTCTCCAGGGGAAGGAGGAGCAGGCCCTCACTTCTAGCTTTTTTCACAACAGCCCTTTTCAGTGAAGGAGTTGACTTTGGACATGGCTAGCTAAAGTCCTTAACTCAATGAACTGCACTCTAAGAAGGGGCGAAGGACTCAAAGGCACTGACATCAACCTACCCTCACAAGTAGGGAATCTCTGGAACAACCCATGGAAAGCTCTGTGGTAGGGGAAGAAACACCTGGTGGCTCCTCAGGCCAGCTTCTGCCTTCGGAACTGGGTCTTCCCTTCCCACAGGGAAGCACAAGGATCCCAAGTGCCAATTAAAGACAGATTTGTATTTTGATAACAAGGGCCAAAGGCTACAGTCTCTGGGTGCTCGAGTGACATGGTTATTCTAAGGTCTTTTGAGTTATAGCCCTACCATGTATTCTCCCATCTGTAACAGTGAAAGTGTTTGGGGTGAGTCGGGTAAGAATCTGGGTGCACTGGGCAAATTCAAACGCCACAAACCTATGAGAGGCCCTTCATTCAACCAGAGGATTGTTTTGGAGAGTGAAGAGGGTGAGGATAGGGGGTAGTGTGATGTGGGACCTTAATAAGCATGGCCTGATCAGGTCCTCTTTGCTGCCGTTGAGGTAAGATGCTTTCTGACACAGGGGAAATAAAGGGTTTGGTGAAGCAGGTGGCAATGTGATAACCTCTCTTGCCATCTCATTGGGATGCAATGGCAAGATGTGAAAGGACCTCTGATCACCTGGTCTAACCCTCTCCTTGAGAAAGGTCAACAACAGCAGGCCACCCCAGGAAATTGTCTGGTTGTGTTTTGAATATCCCCAGGGATGGAGACTCCTTCCCTATCCAACCTGTGCCAGTGGCTGAACACTCCCACAGTGAAAAAGTGTTCTCTTGTTTCAGATGGAGCTGCCTGTATGTCACTGTGCTCACTGCTTCTTGTCTTGGCACTGAGCACTGCTGGAAAGAGTCTGGCTCCCACTTCTGTGTTCTGTCCCTTCAGGAATTTATATACATTTATAAGATTCCCTCTTTTCTCCAGGCTGAACAGTACTATCTCTCTGAGCCTTTCCTCAAAGGAGAAATGCTCTGGTCCTTTGATCATCTTTGTGGCCCTTTGATGGAATCTGTCTAGTATGTCCATGTCTCTTTTGCACTGGGGAGCCCAGAACTGGACTTCAGATACAGCCCCACCAGTGCTGAATACAAGGAAAGGATCACCTGCCTCTACCTGCTGGCAACATTCCTCCTAATGCAGGCCAGGATGCTGGTCGCATTCTTTACCATAACCATACATTGCTGGCTGATGCTCAGTTCCTTGCCCGCCAGGATCTCTATGTCTTTTTTTTTGCAGACCTGCCTGGTAGCTGGATAGCCCCAGGACTGACTCTTGGAGTACACCACCTGTCACTGCTGTACAGCTGGACTTTGTGCCACTCAGCACTCTCTGGGCCTGCCCATTCAGCTAGTTTTCACTCCATCTTCCTGTTTACTTATCTAACCCATATTTTTCCAGTTTGTTTGTTAGGATATTTTGGGAGACAGTGTCCAAAGCTTAATAAAATCAAAGTAAAAAATATCCACTATCATGCCAGTCCCTCATTGTAGAAGACTGTCAGGTTCCTTAATTATGATTTCCCATTGTAAATCCATGCTCACTATGCCAGATCACCTTCTTGTCTTTCATGTGCCTGGGAATGGTTTTAGGATGAGCTTATCACCCTATCATCAACCCTATCACCAACCCTATCACCCTCCTTTGGCAGCTGTGTATGCTCCTGTCATCAGCATTCAGGACAGGAAGAGCTTCATCCTCTTCCCTTTGCTTCACACAGCCATGTCCTAAGGGACAACCTGTGACTGAAAGCAATGTGATTTCCACCACCACCACCCCGCCTTGCCCAGTCCTCTTGTTAGCAGCAGAAGAAATAGGCCTGGATCACAAAAACACATTGTGTTCCTAATGGGGAATGTTTTATTGCTCAGACGGGAAATGTGAGCTGCAGCCTCCGGGATGATGACCCAGTGGCTCTGTTGCGTTACCAGATGAATGCAAGAGAAGGTCCTTGCTGGGGCCAAGACCAGCCTCTGTGGGGTGGGGGAGCACAGGCTGGGCCTTCAGCCCAGAAATTGCAGCTCAGCCTCCTCAACCAGAATCTGTACTGACAGCTTTTAGCCAAAACTCAGAGGAAAATAACTTGGCATTAGTATTGGCCATGACATGTAAAGGTATGTATCTCTAATATATCAGTATCCAGATAATGCTTTCCTTCAGGTGGCAGTCTCAACTGCCTGCAGTGCTAGCTGTTAAAATGCAGGGTTAGGAGGGTCAGAACCATTTATTGGACTTCTTACACACTGGCCAGTACCCAGTTTTCCTGTATTCAAGCCCCAAATCCCCATGTCTCTATCTCCAGCATAATCCAGATTATTATAACTCTGCGGTTCTCTTCTTAGATTGTTCTCATTTGCACGTCACCCCCAATGCAAGAAAAGCAATTGCAGAAATTTTGGTCTTCAGGGATGGATCCATGTGTCAAGCTCCCTTAGGGTAAATCCGGACATCTGCAATTCACTGGAGAATCCCGTTGTCCAGGTCTGTGGGATGTCCAGGAGTCATTGAGGTCTGGGAGCCTCCATTTTTGCCAGATGGCCCTGGGATGCAGAAGGAGGAATGAAAAAAGGGGAGGAGAGGGAAGGAGACCCTATATTCCCATCTAGGGCAGCATGGAGAGGAGGCATCATGGGGAACTGGGGGTTCTGCGAGCAACTAATGTGTCTAAGGGTGAAAGTACGGGACTATGGGGGCAACTAGGTCAACTGGCTGTAATTGGGGCCCCTAGACAGACAGTAGGGGTTCTGAGGAAAATGGGGGGAATTGGCAGGCAGTTAGGGAATCTGGGGGAAGCAAGGCAGCCTTGAGTGGTCCTGGGTGCAAGGGAGGGGTCCCAGAGCAGGCCAGAAGACAATGGGAGTCCCAGAGGGAAATAGGAGGCCCTGTGAGTTCTGGAGTCCTGGCAGTCTATGCTCCCTCCCTTGCATACCTAGGTTCCCTCACATCTTTAAGGAATCCCAAGGGACTGAGAGTCCTGGGGGGGTGGGAGTCCCATGCTGGTCTGCAGGGAGCCCCACATGCATGGGGATTATGAGGGTAAGGTTCACCATGTCAGGAGGACTCACATCAACAGCAGCACGAGCACCATGGAGCCAAGTGCCAGTCCCAGCCCCAGCGATGCCATGTGGTACAGGGGGGTCGTGTCATGGGGCCAGAGCAGCACTGCTCTGAACTGAGCCTGGAGTCCCTGATCTGCCTTCATGCTTCCCTCTGATACTGTGAGGATGCAGACATCATGGGTCATGGGGCATTGCCCCCCAAGGGACCCAGGTGTCTCTGGGTCCCTGTTCCACCCCAGGTGCCCCACTGCTCCCAATGGAGCCAGGCATCAGGACCTGCTCCAAACCACCTGTCCACCACAGACCCTGCTCACACCCCCATACACCCCTCTTCCCATGCACCCAGGTGTCTGTGGTCCTTCTCCACCCCAGGGCACTCAGGTGTCTGGTCATACCATTGAGGTAGAAGTACTTGCGGACCAAGGGCTCAGAAAGGACCCCAAGGCAACAGGCGATTGTTCCTGGAGTGGGGTCCTGGAGGGTCAGACTGGGAGGTCCCTCCACACTCCCCTGCAGCTCCTCAAACAGTGCCAGATCCTGTGTGCGCAGCTGGGGCATAGGGGAACACATCAGCACAGCATGGTCCACCAGGAACACCAAACAGCATACATGTGCATGCAAAGGCACCCATGTTCTGCACATGCTCGTCATGTCCCCTTCATGCTTCTTGTATTCTTTGCTCATGCATCTGATGTCCCACAGGTGCTCCTTGTGCCCTGCGTGTGTCCACACAGGGATGCACAAGCAGAGCACATGCAAAAGTCACTTCTTTCGCACACATGTGTACACAAGTGCACATGAATCTGCAAACACATGAGTGATCTGACTCCTGGTTGTGTGCAGCCTTCATATGGATGAGCACTTACTTGTGTTCTCTGTGTGTTTACACACGTAATGCTTACAGCACATATCTCTACTGTGTAAGCAATACCTGTATCTATTGACAGTCCTCGCTCCAAGTGCACAACTGTGTGCATGCAGGCCTTGCTACCCATGCCCAGTTCTCTCGTGCATGTCTACGTACACCCTTACATGGGCCTGTGCAACTCACATCCTTGGCAAACATCCAGGTAATGGGCACATCAGGGGGGGTGGCAAAGGGTGCGTCGCAATGCATTGTGATGGCTTCATCCGCGTGGGCCCACACATCCTGCACTGGAGCATTGACAGGCACGTCAGTTCACATCTGCTTGTATGCTTACAGAAAAGATTGCACTCAGAATCACAAAATCATGGAATCATCAAGGTTGGAAAGGACCTCTGAGATCACCAAGTCCAACCATACACACACAAAGCCCCCTATAATCTCGGCCACTAGAGCCCTGAAATGCCACATCTACATTTTTCTTAAATACCTCCAGGGCACAGTGACTCCACCAGCTCCCTGGGCAAGCTGTTCCAGTGCCTGACCATTCTTGCAGTAAAATATAAAAAAGTAAAATATAGAGTAAAACTCTTCCTAACATCTAATCTGAACCTCCCCTGCTGCAGCTTCAGACCATTTCCTCTGGTGCTGTCATTATTCTCTTGGGAGAAGATGCCAACACCCACCTCTCTACACCCTCCTTTCAGGTAGTTGTAGAGGACAAGGAGGTCTCCCCTCAGCCTCCTCCTCTCCAAACTAAACATGCCCAGTTCCCTCAGCCTCTCCTCACAGGACTTGTTCTCTAGACCCCTCACCAGCTGGGTGCTTGCAGTGGGTATGCATAGGTGGGCACCTTGGCACACTCTTGTGGGCTAATGGTGGGCCCAGCAGGCATGCCCACACGTGAGAAATGAGGGTTGCTCTCAGAGCCCTGCAGGCACCCAGCTCTGGAGTAGGGTCTAGCCCAGCCTGAATGCCTGGGTCGACCATGGCTCCATACCTGGGCAGTCCAGGGGAAACTGGCAGTCCACGAGGCGGCACGTAGCACACTGGAAGATGCGGGCAGCTGGCTGGTACCCTGACAGGGAGACACTTGGTGGTCCCAGGGGGATAGGAGACGTATTAGGGGACAGGGGTTGGCAAGACAGGGATGGTCACTCACCACAGGGTGGGATGCAGGCTGGAGCTGGGCAGGAGGAAGCAGTATTAGACTGGGGATCCACACTGGGGACTGGATCCATCACTGGGGATCCACATCCCTGTGATTAGCTGTCAGGGCTCAGCCCTGTCCAGCCCAGATGGGGTCACTGCGGGTGCCCAGGGTGGGGGTCCCTGGGGTGTAGACATCCAGGAAGGGGGGGTCTCTCTGATAGTCCCTTGAGTGGCGATCCCAGTGGTTCCCTGCTGGGCCCATACCTTCCTCTAGCTGGCTCAGCTTCACCCAGATTATGTTCATGGCTTCCTGCAGAGACACTTCAAAGGACCCTGGGGTGTGACAGATGTCCAGGTGAGACAATGTACCCTCCCCCAATCCCCATAAACCCTCCTCATGCCCTGTAGATCCCCTGTACAACTCAGTTTGACCCCATATATCCACTGTGGAGTCCCATATACCCCTAAATACTCCCTCAAAACCCTCCAGAAGCTGTATACCTTGAAGCCCACATACCCTCAGGATTCCCAAAATATCCTCTTCATATAAACTATATTTCACCACACCTCCCATTCAAGGCAAGGCCTCCCATCCCCTGCCCCCTCACATGTCCCATATCCCCTGCTCACTCATGTCTCTCTGCTTCTCCAGAAAATGCAGGGCATCCATGATGATCTCCTGAAGTGCCTCACGCTGCTCCGATCCTAGGACCAGTACAGGGACACATGGACCAGTACAGAGTTGGGGTTGGAGGATCAGGGACAGGAGGGTCCGATAAGGGCTGGGGGTTTCTGAGGGTTCTTGGAGTCCTGATCAGGGTTTAGGGATATTGAGAAGAGTCAGGTGTCCCTGGGGATTCCTGAGGTCCTAGGTAGGGCTAGTGAGTCCCAGCGAGTCCCCAGTGTGTCCCTGGTTAGGGTAGGGTAATTCTCAGGGTCCCAAGCAAGGTTGGGGTTCCTAAAGGCCCCTGGGGTCCAGGTCAGGACTGGGAAGACCTTGGCATGGTTTGGAGTCCCCAGGGTGCTTGTCTGGGGTGGATCCCTGGGGTCCTCATTTAGGAAAGGGGGATCCTAGCTGGTGTCAGTGTGAGGGCCTTGGTTGAGGGTAAGGGTCCCCATTGGAATGGAAGTCCCTGGTGGGATGGAAGTGCCAGTTAGGACCCTACACTTTGGGCAGAATCCCTGTTGGGTTGGGCATCCCTGGGGTCCCATGACACACCCACAGTGACAGAGGTAAGTGGCCCAGCAGCCTGGACAAGGGCCTCAAGGCAGTGTTGATGTTGGGGGTCATTGAAGGGGGCCCCAGTAATGTCACGGCAAAGCTGTGCCCGCTGAATGGGGGGCCCAAAGCAAAGCAGGCAAGGGTGCACCCCAGGGATCCAGGGGGCCAGCACCAGCATCAGAGGCACCCAGCACCACCCCATGGCCACAAAGCATAGCACCCAGACACCTGGGTTCCTAGGGAACAGCAGGGTTCCTAGGCGGAACCTGGGTACCTGCATCTCCAGGGGACAGTGGGGTTCCTAGGCAGGTCCTAGATGCCTGGGTCCACTCTTGAGAGGAGTGGTGACACCTAGACACATGGGTCCTCTTAGGTGTGTGGGTTGGAGAAGGGGCTCCCAGTCCCTCATTTTGGTCTTCCCAAATCCTCTGCCTTCAGTCCCTGCCAATCAGAATATTTGGTGTCCCCAAATCCCCTCTATTTAGATGTGTAATTCCTCACCTTCATCCCCCTGTAATTCTGTCTTGTCAGTATCCCCAGTCCAGTGTCTTGCACTTCCCAAATCCCCTTCTTTGAAAATGTGCAAGGCCTCTCCATTTCATTCTTTCATACCCCATCCCACGAAGACCTCCACACTTGCCCATCAAGGGAGCAGGAGCAGAGTGGCAGGTCTTGGTGCACAGTGGGGGTTTCCTGAGGCAGAGAAATGCCAGGCCAGCAGAGACACTCGCTGGGTGGGCACTGATGAGGCCAGTGCTTTACCAGAGCAACCACAACTACCCCCACACCTATATAAAGCAGTCTGGGGACCATGAGAGAGCAGGAAGACAAAGCAGGCAAACATGGGCCATGGTCACTCTGCCAGCTCAAGCGGTGAGGTCATTCGGTTGTTGTCACCCTTCCAGAAAGAGGTCAGTTGTGGTTTCCACCTGGTGGAAAGTCCTCTGTAGTCACCAAAATGGAAGTGACAACCCAAACAGAGCTTCCATGAAAACGTTCAGCCATCCAGGTCTTGGGCTGCAGAGAATGCCAGAGCCTTTCGCTGGTGACAGATGGCAGCTGTGAGAGCAGTGGTGTGAGAGGGACAATCTGCTCAGTCTGGCAGCAGACCTGCAAGAAGGAAATAAAAAGGTGAAGGAGCATCATGAGAAGAAGATGGAACCATGCTTTGATCTCCCTGGGACAGAAACAGGAACAGCTACCAGAATAAAACCAAGATCAAGGAGAACATGTATCCTCCCCCCTGCCAGGCTGAAGGCAATGGCTTCAAGGAAAGGAATGAATGGAGGTGAATCAATGATTGGGGCAGCAGGTGAATTATCAAAATTATTATAAACAGAATCATCAGTCCCTGCTTTATCAAACCCTTTATCCATCCGGTTATTCCCCTGCCATTTAACAATCTGTCTAGCCAGGATTGTTCACCATCCTCATAAACCATATGTAATATTTTAGCATGTTTCCATATTTCATTCTCCAACACCTTTCCCGATTGATCAATATAAGTGCAGTAAGATTCATTGAGCAAAGTACACACACCACCACCTTGAGCTGTTAAAATATCTAACTTCCTTCTATTCTGGAATACTACTTTCCTTAAAGAATCTACTTCTTGTTGTAGACTGAGAAGGGCCTCTGCTGTATGATTTGCTATAATCTCCATTTCCCCTGATATGTTGGCTATTGCTTTTTTCTAGTTGGGCTACTCCTAGGCTGGGTATCAAAGCCCTAACAAATCTACAGAATCTGGTACCACACTGAGTAAGTGGATTGTTAATGCTTCTCTTCCTTTTGTTAAACCTCCACAAGCCTCTTACTATACCATGGAAATCACTGTGATTATGTAGCGATAACTGAGGTGCTAAAACTCCCATAGTACATTGTCCTGTCCAGTTCCCAGGTAACTGCTTTCTAGCTTTCTTATCACCACAGAGCCACCAATATCCATTGCGTAGATTACAAGATGCACGAATTCGTAGGCTAGAATTGCTAGCCGCATGTCCCCACAGATAATCTGCTCATTGTGATTTGACTCGGTTGATTATCACCTACGTGACTGATCTTTGGCTGTATTGTGGACCAATTTCCTTTCAACATTGTTACATTTATCTGCCCCAGTTTCATTCCTCCCATTGAATAGTTGACACAGGGGATCGATGTGTTCACTATTTCCCACACAAATTCCGCTTCTTCTAGGGTAATGTTTTCCCACTTGCATTGATAGGAAGTATTCAGGAGTGCATGTGGGTTTAACTCTGTCCAGTCACTCCAAGGAATCCCTAGTAGTGGTGCATTACGTTGCTCAATGTTTCCACATAGTCAGCAATCTTTGATTTTTGTGTAATTAACTACTTTTTCTAATAAATCAACATAAGCATTAGCCTCAAAAACAGCATTACTTGGTGAATATTAAAAAGCAATCAGCATTAAAAGAAACAGTCTACCCATCTTCAGTATAATTTTCTTGCCGATCAGATGAGCGTGATAAAGGTTTTCTGACCTCATGCGTCATCTGTTGGACATTCACGAGGTGTTTTCCATGGTTTTATCCAACGAGCTGGAACCCATCACGGTCCTTTATCCGTAATGACACAAGCATAACCTTGACCATTATATCTGAGCTCTGCAGGACCTCTCCGGTTACCTGTCTCAGGGTCCTTAAATTGTACTAGTACTCCTTTTTCAGCTTCTTTAAAGCCAGAGCTCAAGGCTTGGCTGTGGATCACTGCTGGATGCTCAGGATCTTCTCCAACCAAGTGCAAAAAGTTCATCACATAGACAACCTTTGCTACCCTTGCTGCAGGAGAGGTACCTTCCTCTCCCCGTTTTTGTTTAAGGAGCAATTTTTTTATAACCTGATGTGTGCGTTCAATAACTGCTTGTCTAGTTGGAGAATGTGGTATACCCGTGATATGTTTAACACCCCACAGCTTTAAAAAATGTTGAAGTGTTTGTGATTTATAGGCAGGGCCGTTATCTGTTTTGATTTCCAAAGGAACTCCTAGGGCAGCAAAACAGTCCCGGAGATGACTGATGACATGACAAGCAGTCTCTCCTGCCAAAGGGGTTGCCCACACAGCATGTGAAAAGGTGTCAGTAGAAACATGTAAATATTTAAGACGACCAAAACTAGGCACATGAGTTAAGTCCATTTGCCAGATCTGTAAGGATCGCAAACCACAAGGGTTAACTCCCATACCTGTACCTAATACCTGTCCTTGAGAGTCTGGACAAGTTTGGATTATCCCTTTTGCTTCTGACAGAGATAAGTTAAATTGATGAGCTAAAACTTTTGATGACTGGTGAAAAATCAGATGTGAATTTCGGGCTTGCTGGAAAGCATCAGGCAATGGGCCTGTCCAGGCAGCTGCCACCAGTTGATCGACTTTATCGTTCCCTTCCACAAGGATCCCTGTAAGGCCAGAATGATTGCAAATATGGGTAATGAAATAGTCATGTTCTCGACTACCTAACAGCTGCCAAAGTTCATTTAACAGTTGCCATAATCGGGGGTTGTTTACCCCTTTCAATATGGACCGTTCCAATCTCTGAACTATTCCAACAGCATAAAAGGAATCACATACAATAACGACAGATAACCGTGACCATCTCTTAAAAACTATCAACACAGCATACAATTGTAATGGTTGAAGTGAGTCATCAGTCATAACAGAGAGAACTGGGAATGCCATTGATTGTCCATATACCAAACATACCCAGATTGATGACTGATTTTGCTAGCATCAATAAAAACCTTTAACTGGTTTCCTGGAAAATTTTTGCACTGATTCAAACCCATAGCGCAATAGGAATTTTAACAATTTATGAGCTGGATAGGTCACTGTAATGGTTCCAGTATAGCTGTCAAAGGTCATGGCCAAAACAAAATTATTTTGTAAAACCCAGTTGAAGTATTCTATTACAATGGGAGCAAAAACAGTGGCAGGATCTGTTCCCGCTATTTCTCGACAAGGCTTTCTAGCATGGAGAATGACTTGAGCAATAGCCTCTATCTTTGTTACGATGGTCTTAGATACGCAGTATGGCAAAAACACCTATTCCAAAATACACGATGGGTCTGATTGCAATGGGTCCCATTGTGCTAAGATATCAAAAGGTTGAAGATTGCCATTAAAAACATAAATCTGTAACAGCAAGTCCACATTCCGTTGCCTAGCTTTGGCTGCAGCTATTTTATTGATAAGTTTTTGTAAGGCCTTTTCTTGGAAAGTCAATAATTTTTTAACTTCTCCCACATCTGGATTCCTTTTCAATAATGGCATTAAAGGTGCGATACCGTCATTTGTAATTCCACAAATGTTTCGCACCCATTGTATGTCGCCCATTGATTTTTGAGCATCTGCCAAGGTCTCTATGGTATCAACAAGATGCAACTTCTGAGGGGTAACTGTAGTCCCGGATATTATCCAACCCAGGTACTTCCAAGGTGCCTGCCTTTGTATTTTTTTTGGAGCAATAAGAAGTCCAGCCTTTGCTAATTCTCATTGACATACAGGCACAACAATATTTCAGTCTAATTTCTCTCCAGCAATCAAAATGCCATCCATGTAATGGTATATGATGAAAGTGGTAAAAATTTTTCGTATAGGTTGGAATGCCCAAGAAACATATAACTGACAAACGGTAGGAAAGTTTTTCATACCNGGGGGGGCCTCAGTTTGCATTAGTGGTTTAATTGCTGCAGCAAAAGCAGGGGTTATGTACCCCAACATATGCAAACTCTCCCTGTCCAGTAAGCATGTCTACAGTAGCTAATCGTAAAGGATCTCCCTTAGAATGATCCAAGTCAGCATCTGCAGCGCTGGCACAGGCATCGTGCCAACATGCATGCCACAGTACTGATTGTATTGGTGTTAATAAAATCTCCATCAATTCCCTGATATTGAGATCTTTTGTGCTCTATAGAGAGCATCCTTAAGATCTGCCAGCTTTGTTCCACTCCCTTGCCCCTGAGGGCCATTTCCCACAAGGTCCTATTTACTAATTCCTGGTAGTTAGTCCCAGGGGATGCCTGTGGGTATTCATGGCAACCAGAGTGGACTCCATGGTAACCAGTGAGGTCCAAGTGGCCACCTGTGGGTCCACATGGTAACCAGTGAAGTCTCCATAGCAACCAGTGATTTCCCAGGGGATGCCTGTGGGTTTCCATGGCAACCTGTGAGATCTTCATGGCAAACAGTGAGGTCCCTGGGGCTGACTGTGTGTCTCCATGGCAACCAGTGAGCTCTCCCTTGCAACCAGTGAAGTCTACATGGCTACCAGTTACGTCCCAGGAGAAACACCTGGGTCTCCATCACAAACACTGAAGTCCCCATGGCAACCAGTGGGGTCTCCATAAGAACCAGTGATATCCCAGGGGCTACCTGTGGGTCTTCATAGAGAGCAGTGAGGTCTCTGTGACAATCAGAGAGGTCCCAGAGGTTGCCCATGGGTCACCATGGCAACCATTGAGGTCTCCATGACAACCAGTGAGGTCCCATTAGATGCCCATGGGTACCCATGGAAACCAGGGACATCTTTGTGGCATCCAGTGAGGATGTCCCAGAGGCCACCTGTATGTCTCCATGGCAACCAGTGAGGTCCCAGGGGAGGCCCATTGGTCTTCATAGCTACCACTGAGGTATACATTGCAACCAGTTATCTACCAAATGCAACCTGTGGGATGCCTTGGAAAACAGTTAGGTCTCCATGGCAACAGTGATGTCCCAGAGACCACACATCTGATGAGGTATTCTATAAGTGG
>VXBJ01004257.1:0-40016 GCA_013400055.1 Nycticryphes semicollaris
TGAATCATCCCAGCTCCTTGATTTGGGGATGCCGAGGGTTTGCACGGCATGAGCTCGCCCGTGGGTCGGCGGCCGGGAGTTTTTCGGAGGTTCCTTGAAAATATGAAGGTGGGAAAGAGGCGTGTGTGACGGGGCCGGCAGTACGTTGCTTTTCCCTGCCCTCTTTCCCTGCCTTCCTACGGCTCGTGGCCATGCTGGTGGTTTGCGGGACTTATGGAAGTTCCCCTCAGCAGCGTTTTAGGAGCGGGATGGGGCACGGAGAAGCGCCTTCCCCCCACCCCCGAGGAGGAGGGATGAAGGCTCTCTCTGGGTCTGGCAAAGGGTTCCAGCACGTGCCTGAGACACACTGGTTTTTTGGAAAAGCCTCGGGCTTCCGCGTATGGTCGGGGCTGCCGGTGCCTCTGGGCTCCCCAGCACATCCCAGCAGCAACAACAGCCTCCAACAAAGCCTCCGCTGTTCTGCTGGAAAAGGTCTCGGCATGTCCCGTGCTGCTGACTCTGGCACCGAGCGCTCACAGGAGCCCGGCCCCTCGTTTCCCAGCTCAGCCTGAGTCCCTCCTTGCCCTGCCGTAAGAAAATGCGTCAAAGTTAATAATTGACAGCTAAAATATTTTTCCCCTCCATTGAAAGACACGGGTTGCCAGCAAGGGCTGTGTCATGGGAGAGCGGCTACGGCCACGCTCGCTGGAGCCAGGTCCAGACACACAGCCGAGGATCGGTGACAGGGGACATGTCAAAGCTCCTCTGGTTGGGGACAAACCACAGCCTTTGAGGGAGAAAGCTGGTGCTGGTCAGGAACCTTCCCTGGGAGAACCTGGCACAAAGCAAAGGCTCCCGGGCTGGACCCGTGCCTGATGTCCCCATGGGGCTCCTGCGTGACCACGGGGGGATGATGATGATGAGGAGAAGAAGGAGGAGGAAGAGGTGTGTTTGCAGCCAGCTGGGTGAGCCTGTAGAGTTTGTCACCTGCTGTTTGCAAAGGAGTGATTTTTGCAGAGGGTCCCCGTGTGCTCCCCATCCCTCATCCCACACCGAGCGCCGCTCCCTGGGTGGAAAAAAATCAGCCGAAGGAGTAGGAAAACACGGGACCGCAGGGTGTGCCCGGGCTGCTGCTGCTCCCTGCAGCGCCGGTGACTCATTTGGCTCTTAAAAATACAAGTTCTTTATGAAGCCTGGGCCCGGTGCTTCCCACCTCCTTCCCAGGAGGCAGCTCCAAGGCAGGGGACGAGCAGGGACCAGGGTTCGCCTGAGCTGGACCCGAGCTCACCCCAGCTCAGGGCCACTGGCCAAGGGCTCTTTGCCAAGCCGGGCTCCTGCACCCCGTGGTGGGGCTTTGTGAAGAGCTGCTGCCGCTTCACCGAGATAAGAGACATCATTTTTGTTCTTTCCCATCATGTCCCTCATTTGTGTTTATATCAGAGGGGCAGTGGGGGATAGGCAAAGGCAGGCTTTGTGCCCGCCTGCCCTTCATTTCTGAGCATGCAAATAACCAAGGGCAGCCCTCACTCCCTGCCTTCATTCCCTGCCTTCACTCCCTGCCTTCATTCCCTGCCCTCACTCCCTGCCCTCACTCCCTGCCTTCACTCCCTGCCCTCACTCCCTGCCCAAAACCAAACCAAACCTGATTTGAGCCTAATCTTTAACTAAAGGCATTTCCAATTTTATTTTATGTCGGGTTTATTGCTCTCCTGCCTCGTTAATTTTTTCCCTTCTGTTCACCGCCTCCAGCCACCTCCCTCTCCCCGGGCACTCCCCGCACACGGTGGCCCACGGGGTTCTGCCCGTGTGGGTTTGCACCGGAGACGCTTGGCCACCTGGAGAGGTAGAGTACGGGCAGGGAGGAAGAGCAGGGGAAGAAACAGTCTAATGCCAGGGCTGGGAAAGGGCAGAAAAGGGGTTTATTTGGGACTGGCAAGTCTCTGTGCAGCACCCGCTGACGGCTGGAACTCGGTGTGTCCCCACGTGAAGACGAGGGACGGTGGGGACAACCGAAACGCCACGGCAGGAGCGGCAATCGGGAGACCCATCCCACAAGCTGAGCCTCGGGGTCCCTTCTCGCCCAGGTGGTCCCTTACGGGAGGGTGCAGGAGATGGTAATTCCTTTTTTTCACCTTTATTTCACAGAGCAGAGGTGGAGGCAAAGGGGAGAGGCTGCCGAAGCCACCTGTGGGTAAGAGATGGAGGGATCGGGGGTGGAAGGGCTGCACCGCGGCGCTGGGTAGAGGGAAACCAGCCTGCTCCCCTGAGGGGACCTGCCTGTGCCCCAGGGACCACCAGCCTGTGCCCAGGGCTTTCTGTGTGACCTTGTGGTGCTCCAGGGACATGGGTGCTGTTCCTGCATTGCCCCTGGCTCTGTTGGGGTGACAACAGGGAGTTTCAGTCCCTCTGGGTGGTGGGCCCAGGGACGTGCTGTCCTTCTCCCCCTGCCCCTTTCAAGTACAGGTGGTGGGGAGGGACCCCAACGTGCTCTGCAGGGATGGATGAGGTCTCCCCTCCCCATGCCATGGGAACCCTCTAGGAAGCATTTGCCATGTGTGGGTTTGGGACCCCCCATGAGGACACTGTGCCATATCCCCACGAATGCTTGTTTCCCCCCCAGGCCACCCCTCCTGAGCCCCGGGAGCATCTCTTCGGCCACCACGGGGCAGCCCCGTCCCTGTCCCATCGCTTACCCAACGGGGATGTGGCCAGACGGGGTGTGAGGAGCTGCTGGGGCTGGTCCCCAGGGAAGCTGAGCTGAAAACATCCCTTGGAGCCGGAGCCCCGACCTGCACGATGCTGAGCCTGAAGTTACCCCGACTGCTCAGCATCCATCAAGTGCCCAAGGTCAGAGAGAAGCTTTTTGTCCCTAAACCCAAGGCTTGGTGGGGTTTTGGAAGGTGACAAGTGGGAGCAATGTGGTGGGGTGGTTGTGAACCCCTCCAGGGCAGGGATCAGCCC
Source organism: Nycticryphes semicollaris (assembly GCA_013400055.1). Taxonomy (NCBI): domain Eukaryota; kingdom Metazoa; phylum Chordata; class Aves; order Charadriiformes; family Rostratulidae; genus Nycticryphes; species Nycticryphes semicollaris. The sequence goes on from VXBJ01004257.1 coordinate 2,941, forward strand.
CTTCCTGGGACCACCTCCCACTGTGGGGACACAGCTCTGCCCTCACAGCAGGGTCCTGGGTCCTGAATCATGGGTACCCTCCTTTCGGCAACTTTTCTTCCTTCTCCTCCAAATTGTCCTTCTTTCTCTGATTTGTCCTTCCCTCTCTGATCCATCTTTCCTTTTCCAACTTGTCCTTCCTTCTCCTCCGGCTGCCACCGGTGCCAGTCCTTGCCTTGCAGGGGTACCAGGAGCAGGGGATCCTCTTTGGGTATCGTCCCCCCCGAAGCTCAGCAGCAGATTGCCTCCTCAGCGTCTTCCAAATGACAAATGAGACACTGAATATCTGGACACACTTTGTCCCTGCCTGGTAGGTGCCATGTCCTGGGTCTTCAGCACCCGTGGTGGGTCTCTGTGGTGGGAGCAAGGCTTGGGGAGCAGGGACAGGGGACACCTAAGGTGCAATGCTGACCTTCCTCCACCCCACAGGTACTTTGTGTGGACCCTGGTGGGGCGGCTGCAGGGGCCGGGAGGCCGGGAAGACCCCCATGCCTGGCCCCTCCTCGCTTACCTGCTGACCTGCTGCATCTACCCCCTGGCTTCCAGCTGTGCCCACACCTTCAGCACCATGTCCACCCGTGCCCGCCACATCTGCTACTTCTTTGACTACGCAGCTCTCAGCATGTACAGCTTGGGTGAGGACATTTGCAGAGGTCTTGGTCTCCAGTGCTTCCCCCTGGACCATGATGGATGGGGCTGAAGGATTTCTGCAAGCCCTGAGCCTTGGTCAGACAGACAGCCCCTCTGCCCAGCCTGGGGTGACATGAGCAGGGGCCCTGAGGCCATGCCAAGGTACCATGATATTCTCCACAGCCCTGCACCAGCCAAGCTGCAAGGTGGGAGATACTCACAGTAGAGGGTGCAGGTGGCATCATAGAATGGTTTGCTTTGGAAGGGACCTTAAAACCCGCTCAGTGCCACCCCCTGCTCCGGGCAGGGACACCTCCCACCAGCCCAGGTTGCTCAAAGCCCCATCAAAGCCTGGCCTTGGGTGCTCAAATGGCTCATACTCACAGGACAAACAGAAATCTTGCGTGTAGTTTCTCCTCCTCCTCCTCACAGCCCTGGTGCGTGGGAGGGACCAGGAAGCATTTCTGTCACCACCACAAATAGTAATTTGGGGCTGGTTTTCCTAACGGGCAGCCCTGTGACAGAGACCTGGATTGTGTGACACTCTTGGGTATTTGCAGTAAATAGAACAAGAAAAAAATCCCACATTAAATACGAATGCTGTCAGTGAAGCGGGTGGCATCTGGTTCAAGCCCAGGATAAGCAGTGGCCAGGAGCAAGGGTCTTCTGATGGCACAAAACACCTCCAGTTCCTCATGGAGCGGTGTCTGCAGGAGCTGGTACTGGGATCTCTGCATGATGCTCCCCTTAGATATTTCTCTCTTCCTCTTCCTTACACAATCACAGAATAATATGGGGTTGGATGGGACCTCATCCAGTCCAACCCCCTGCCAGAGCAGGTCCACCCAGAGCAGGTCCCACAGGAACGTGTCCAGGTGAGGTTTGAATGTCTCCAGAGATGGAGACTCTCCCACCACTCTGGGCAGCTTCTGCCAGGGCTCTGACACCCTCACAGGGAACAAGTTCCTCAAGTTTCTGCCCGTTTCCTCTTGTCCTGTCCCTGGGCACCACTGAAAAAAGCCTGGCCCCATCCTCCTGACACTCACCCTTGAAGTATTTCCAGGTGTTGATCAGATCCCCCCTCAGCCTTCTCTTCTCCAGACTAAAAAGACCCCGGTCCTTCAGCCTTTCCTCCTAAGAGAGATGCTCCAGGCCCCTCATCATCTTGGTGGTCCTCTGCTGTCCCCTCTGCAGCAGTTCCCTGTCCTTCCTGAACTGGGGAGCACACAACTGGTCCCAGTGCTCCAGATGGGGCCTCCCCAGGGCAGAGCAGAGCAGAGGGGGAGGATGACCTCCCTCCACTTGCTGGTCACACTCTTCCTGATGCCCCCCAGGATGCCATCGACCTTCTTGGCCACAGGGGCCCATTGCTGGCTCATGGGCATCCTGTTGTCCACCAGGACTCCCAGGTCTTTTTCCTCAGAGCTGCTCTCCAGCAGGTCCCAAGGAGACCCACATCTCCCTTTCCCGAGAGTGCCCGGTGCCTGAGTGAAGGTTCACGGCTTCCCCCGGGGAGGATGATGAGGGTCCCGGTGGGACCTGGCACTAATCGGGCACCCCCTGCATTCCCAGGGTCGGCGCTGGCCTACTCAGCGTACGTTTTCCCAGCAGAATGGGTCAACAGCACCTTCCACCACTGCTACGTCCCCATCGCCGTCATTAACACCGTCGTCAGCACCGGTCTGTCCTGCTATTCCAGGTAAGCTGCTGCTCCGTCTGCCGGGATTGCGACAGCGTAATCATTAATTAGTACTATTAACACTGATTTGTAATCCCAGGCTGGGATAATTATATGGGCCTTAAGCTTGGGAAGGGGAAGAAGGGGATTTTTGGTTTGGGAAACGTGTTGTGTGTTGGCAGTAGGAGATCAAATGATTAACAACGTATAACAAATGACCCTTAGCTTTAATTTTTGGAAGTTGGGGAGGTAATTTCACGGCGTCTGTGCCCGGCAGGAGGACACCCACACCCAGCCCCTGCTTCGGGCCGGTTTGTTTCCAACGTGACCTGCGAAAAAGGGGTGGGCTCCCGTGTCCCCGAGACCCCTGCGAGGCCACCAGTGCCCCATTTCCTACTGCAGGGTGCTGCTCACCGATGGCATTCCCTTCAGCGTCACCCTCAGCTGAGTCACAGCTGTTAAAAATGTCCCTCCAAGGCCGGGACGTTTGATGGGAGGGGACCCGAAACTGTATTGTGCAATAGGAGGTGATGGTAGAGAGCTGGGAGCACTGGGAGGGGACTTGCCCAGGTCCTGCCCGGCTCACAGAGGGCTCAGCAATGCCATCAGGGCGGCTCTGCCACCCGCACCCTTGGGTAGGGCTGGCTCCAGGAGCCGGGGGGTTCCAGGGACCGGGGTCACTGGGGAGGTAGGGGAGGTGAGTGGCACGTCTGGCCATTTTTTTTGGAGCATTTCATGCTCAAACTGACAGTCCCAGGCTACCTGAACCCAGCTGGGCTTCTGCACAGTGGCCAGCGTCAGCCACTTGATGTGCCCCATAAAGGTCCGTCCATGGCAGGACATGTCACTGCAGAGGAGGATGCAGCCAGGTGAGGAAGGCAGGGACTTGCAGTGAGGTATCTGAAGAAAGGCGTTTGCTCAGCTACTGTGCCAGATTTTACCAGATTCTCAGGAAAATTCTCCAGTCCTAGATGGCTGGTTCATGAGCCAACAGTAAGATTTTTGTTTGGTTGGGTTTTCTATCCTTTGGTCAAACAAGGAAATGTGAAGATGGGCTGAAATCATAGAATCATAGAATGGTTTGGGTGGGAAGGGACCTTAAAGCCCATCCAGTGCCACCCCCTGCCATCCCCTGGGCAGGGACACCTCCCACCAGCCCAGGTGGCTCCAAGCCCCCTCCAACCTGGCCTTGAACCCCTCCAGGGATGGGGCAGCCACAGCTTCTCTGGGCAACCTGGGCCAGGCTCTCACCACCCTCACCCCAAACAAGTTCTTCCCCAGATCTCAGCTCCATCTCCCCTCTTTCGGTGTCAAACCCTTCCCCCTCGTCCCATCACTACATGCCCTCGTAAAAAAGAAATAAGCACGTTTATCCTGCATGTGATGCTCGATACCTCTGTCACACTGACACAGAGAGCATCCGACCACATCCCACCCTGCTCCTCTGCAGGATGAGCAGCAGCACAAGAGGTTTCTTTCACGCTGGAGGATTTGGTGTCTCCCCACAGAAATCCTCTGCGAAAGCAGAAAAACCTGTAGGGGCTTTTCTTTCACGAGGAGAACAGAGCACACATAAACTCTGCTCCATCTCACGCCGTATCCTCTGTGAAGAGGGGGAGCTGTCTCTAGGGTCCCTGTGTGCCCAGACTCTATTTTGGCAACAGGCTGGGTTGGTACGTGGCCAAAGGCGAGGGAAGATGCGTGGCAAGGGTGAGAAAAGCACAGGGTGGGCAGGAGGGGAGCCCAGCGCAGGGCAGGTGAAACCACTGTAGGCAAATACAGCGGGAATCATGGAGAAATGCAGGAGAAAGCAGAGCAGGAGGCATCTTTGGCACCATTGGGATGTCTTCTGGGCAATCCACAAGCTTGGTGGAAGGTCAAACCGAGGAGGAGAAAGATGAAATCCCTTATGCAATTGTGGCTCTTGAGCACCGGTTGAATTTTGGGGGTTTCAACCCATATTTTGGGCCATACTGCTAAAGCCCTTCTGCTTTGCGGGCAGGTCTGCTGTAGTTCTGCTCAAGTCAATCTCCCCGTCTCCACATTGGGCTAAAACCCTGTAAAAGCTGTTTTTTTTCCCAGCAGGGAGGCATCGGAGGGGAAGGTTTTCTGTTTCTGGGCTGGAGCTCCTGTGGTTGGGCAGGATGATGGGCTCCCTGCAGGAGCCTTCCCACGGTGGGGAGCATCCTGACCCCCGTCCTGCTTCTCTGAGGCTCAGGCTTTTGTCTGAGTTGTGTTCCCCACGCGGCAGGAGCAGGCTCAGGGCTCAGCACAGGGCTTGCCACCCAGCTCCAGGTTTTTTTGCAACGGGGTTTTTTTGGGGGGACCTGGGCGGCCAATTATTTTGTGACTTCAGCTGCGAAGTGTCTCCTACACCTCAGCAGCGTCTTTTCCTGGGGAACAAAATGCAGGATATTATTCCCTGCCCAGCTGTACTCTTTCCTCCTCCTATATGGTATGATTATAACCACCGGGCCTTTATAACGGGGATGCCATTAAAAAGTAACTTGTTTAACTAATTTAGTTTGCAATTTCAGTAACTCTCTCCATGTGTTCTCTGAAATGACGATCGCAAAGTCATGGTGGGGTGTAAAGAAGGCGGCTGCTGTGACGGCTCATGCATTTCAGGCACAAATTGCAGTACAGCTTAATTAACAGAAGAGTGGCAATCACAGCCTGCACGCTGCAGTATTACCCACAGAGCCTTCCAGACCCAGGCAGACGTATTGTCCGTGATTGCTGTGCTCAGAAAGCTTGGATTCCAAACCAAGAGTGAAAATTCAGTAAAAAAAAATAAAGCAAGGGCAGGGAGGGGCAGCAGCTCAGTTTAAAGACCCGCTCAGCTCCCGGCTGCTGGTGGGCAACGGTTAATGAGCAACGGTAGAAGAAGCCAAAGCCAGGGTGGCGTAAAAATGGTTGTGTTCAGAGCTGCAGCTGAGGGAGCCAGAGCGTAGAAAAGGGGAGGAGGGACCCCAAAATCCTCCCTCCCCCAGCTCAGGGCTCAGCCAGGGAAGGGTTTTGCTGAGGGTGGGCACAGCGTTAATGCCACCAGCAGCCAGAAACCTGCAGGTGGGGGGAGATACGTGGGGTCCACGGGCTGCGGGTCAGGTGAAATACCTTCTGTCTTCCCCTCTAGGTTTCTGGAGGTGGAGAGGCCCCAGGTCAGCAAGGCTTCCCGCACCCTGGCCTTCGTGTACCCCTACCTCTTCGACAGCATCCCTCTCTTCTACAGGGTACGCCTCCCGCCACGGCCTTCCCTTGCTGCAGGGCTGGAAATATCAGCTGCTTCACCTTAGCCTGGAAATATTTGGGAAAATATGCCAGCCTTTTGGGGTTTTTTTTTCGTTTTGAAAGGAAAACAAACTCTGTCAGGAAAAGAGATTCGGTTCTTTTTTCCTGCACCTATTGATAGGTGGGTTCCTTCCACTTCAAAGGGCAGCGCTCAAACTCTGCCCCGGGCTGGAAAGTTACTCTCTTTGCAAGCTCCAAGTTTTCCAGTTCCTAAACCGGAGGCGGGTGGGAACTTTGCTGCGGGGAGGTCTAAGGACAGGAGGTGCGGGGTTGGGATATGCAGGAAAGGGAGGTGATCCCCGTTGTTGGGTGATGGGCAGCTGGTGGGGGAGGGAGTGGGGGTCAGGGAATGGGCCTTCCACCGGTAGAAATGACTTTCCCCTCTTTCCCTCACTCGGTCTCCCCGTGTGGATGCTTCTCTGTGGCTGCAGTTCTACCTGTGTGTGACAGAGAGCTGCACGGAGCCGGCCATCCTGGTCCACTACAAACACACGGTCTTTGCCTTCCTCACCTGCTTCATCTTCGCCAGCCACCTGCCGGAGAGACTGGCGCCAGGACACTTCGACTACATCGGTGAGTGCCCAGAGGGCGAGCTGCTGTTGCACCCTCCTTATTTTCAGGCACGTTAATCCATGAGTGACTCCCAGGGGTTGTGATCTCTTCCCTGCTGGAAATTGGAAATGGCGTTTCACATCCGCGATACAGCAGTGGAATGGGAACACTCTGCTGGTTCCAAAACATTTCACGAAGGGTTTCATGACCGCAAACGCTTGTTTCTCACGTAAAAAACTCTCAGCTGGGGCAAGGCGGAGCTTCTTGGTGTCATGTGAAGGGTCCTGCACTGGGGTTACACCAACCCCATTGGGGAACAGCGGCTGGAGCTCCCCAGTGGAGAAAGACCTGGGGTTGGTGGTCACAGCTGGGTGAATGAACCAGCAGTGGGCCCAGGTGGTCAAGAAGGCCACCAGCATCCTGACCTGTATCAGGAACAGCGTGGCCAGCAGGACTGGGGCAGTGACCATCCCCCTGTGCTGGGCACTGGTGAGGCCCCACCTCAAGGGCTGTGTCCAGTTTTGGGCCCCTCACTCCAAGAAAGACACTGAGGGGCTGGAGCGGGTCCAGAGAAGGGCAAGGGAGCTGGTGAGGGGTCTGGAGCACAAGTCTTGTGAGGAGTGGCTGAGGGAGCTGGGGGTGTTGAGCCTGGAGAAGAGGAGGCTGAGGGGAGACCTTCTCACTCTCTCCAACTCCCTGAAAGGAGGGGGTAGCTGGGGGGGTCTCTTCTCCCAAGTCACAGGCCATGGGACAAGAGGAAATGGCCACAGGTTGCACCAAGGGAGGTTTAGGGTGGAGATTGGGAACAATTTCTACACCAAAAGGGTTGTGAAGCCTTGGCAGAGGCTGCCCAGGGCAGAGGGGGAGTCCCCAGCCCTGGAGGGGTTTCAGAGCTGGGCAGACGTGGTGCTGAGGGCCATGGATCAGTGGTGGGTTGGTCAGTGGTGGGTTGATGGTTGGACTCGATGACCTGAAAGGTCCCTTCCAACCTGGGCAGTTCCATGATTCTATGTCAGGGCACTACAGGAGCAGGCACCCAGGAGACTGTGAGTGCTTCGCCTTCGGGAGGAAGGGAAGGGCTCCAAGACTCTGTCACCAGGGCAAGGAGGTCTCAGGGTGGCAGCCACCGAGGGAGAGAGAGAGAGAACTCCTCAGCAAACTTTATAATTTATATTGAATGTGATGTTCATAGTATGAAATAATCCTGTTGGCAGCTTGGGTCAAGTGCCTGGGTCTCGCTCCTCCTCGTCCTTGCAGCCGGGGAGGGTGAAAAGTAAATATTTTCACCATTTCAGACACTGGAGCTTCTAAAAGTGCAGTTCTCCTACACAATAGAAGAGAAATTAGTCACTCAAACCAGGGCACTTGCTTTTGGCTCTGTTGCAGGGCACAGCCACCAAGTTTTCCACGTCTGCGGGATCATCGGCACACACTTCCAGATGGAAGCCATCATGATGGACATGGCCCAGAGCCACCACCGGCTCCTGCCCTCCTCCCTGCAGACCCTGGGCTCCATGGGCATCTGCGTGGCCGTGAGCCTGGCTGTCATCGGGCTCTGCTCCGCGTCCCTGCGCTTCATGCCAGAGCCTCTGCAGAGAGAAAAACCACACGGGCATTAGGCTTCGTGTCTCCATGGTATTTATGCTGCTCCAAGGGACAGACCCTGAACACCACCTCTGCGGTAGGGGATGAGGAGGAGTTTATTTGCCTTCGCTCTCGGAGAAAACGTTTATTTAAAATTTTCTCGAGAGCAAAAAAACCAAACCCATTGCACTGGTCTTTGTACATATGGCTTTAAAGCTGGGAGCAATTATGAAAATGCTTTTAATCAAGTTGCTATTTCACCGCAAGAAATTATTTTAAATAACCTTAATTTTTCTTTTTTTTTTTTTCTGTAAAAGGGAGATAAGTGCTAATACTTTCCAAAGCAATAGGCATTCATCAGGTCTGCCTTACGGAGGAATCAGGGGGGAAAGTGAATGTAGGTAACGCTGGTCATCTGGTGACATGGGTGGCCTTGTCATCAGTTTAGACCGACGGCCAAGACTCCTTGGCAAAGGCACGAGCAAGGGCTCTTCCAGGGGCTCCCTAACTGACGTTTTCACCTTGAAAGTGGCATTATTTTGGAGCTACAAGTCTCAAATATCCCCGTTACACAGCCTTACATGAAACCCAAGCGCCTGACAGATGTGGGATTGAGAAAGACTATAATTTGCCTACGTTTTAAATTCAGCTTTTTTAAATCATGACCCAGAAAGAGTTATTCTAGCAGAACTCTCCACGAGACACTCCACCAGAATACCTTTCTTTTGGGTCCAATTCACGTGCACAGGTAAGGCCTGGGAAATTAATTCCCATGGGAGAGGTGAGTTCGAGGTGAGAGATGACGTGGAGCTTCCTTACAAGCTCTGTTTTGTACCAAGTGTTTAACACTCGAAGGAAAAAAGGTGTTTGACACCTTTGTGGAGGGCATTGAGAAGTTCACAGCTGACACATTGAGGAATCACTTCCCAGTCACTTACTGGGCTAGAAGGAGGGTGTGAATGTAGTAAAGCCATCACCTCTGAACTGCTCTCGTTTCTGGTCCCGCTCGCACAGAAGAATGTTTTTCTTTTCATGAGTGAAGAAGATGGGGGTGTCTGGGGAGAATAAAACATCAGCTGAGCTAGAAGTGGGAGTGTGTGCAGAGCAGAGACACGAGCGTTCTCAGACAAAAGGCAGGAGTTAGAAGAGCTGAGCTGGTAATGCACTTGGGGGGGCAAAACCTCTAATTTTAAAGCATTTCTAGAGTTAGAGCTCTGCTCACCCAGTAATAGCTACATGCTCCGGCTGTTCCTCCTTGTCTTTTGCTGCACGTGGATTTCATGGGCAGAAGCAGAGAGTCCTGATCTGGGCGAGGGGGACACAGCCCACAAGGACAGCTCGGCTGGTGGCTCCAGCCATGGAGGTTGTCACGTTGGATTTACCTAAAGCCACGCAGGAGGCACAGGAACACGTGATGCAAAGGTTACTGATAGGGAATATTATCAAGCTTCTTGATAATCATACGGGTGTCTAATTCATTTTGCCTATAATTACCTCTATCAAGGTATAATTGATGCACTTTTGAGTGACAATACAATGGCTCGTTAAATATATCATGGGACAAATAAGTCTTTTTGAAAATTAGCTTTCTTTTGAAAGCTGACCAAGATTTGTATTAATATTTATAAGCACTGGAACATAATTGTTTATTCAACAGTTTTATTTCATTAAAAGAGAAAAGTAATATAACTATCGCACTGATATACACTAACCTGATTTGTATAGTTTCATAAAAACACTGTCTGCGAAAATTAATCACTTCAGAGATAATTGCTGATAATTGCAAAGCTTATTTACCTTGTATACTCCTGTGACCGGAAAGGAATCTGGCTGTGCCTGCAAGACGGGATTTATGAGTCTGTAAAACTTAGGTGAATCATTATACATTTTTTTCTTGCTGGTTTAACTTTTGAATTTGGAAAGTCCTTTTGTCCTCTTCAGGTGAAATCATTTGTAGGAAAGCTACATTAAAAAAACATACTACCATAACCCCTCCAGATCCTGCAGACCTTTGGTTTGGCACATCCTTTACACACTGGCCGAGTGAACAGTTGATGTTGAAGCGTCAGCCAGATTCCTCCTTCAGCTGGAGATAGGCCTTCGAAAATCTATTCAATGTACTAAATTTTATTCACAGAAAATAAATAAAAACTTCTTTGCACTTTTTTTTTTTTCTTAAGAGGATGACAAACAATATAGTTGAATTGTACTAAAAGAAGAATTGACTGGAATCAGTGATTTAACCGAGATTGAGTTCAACCCACCAGAAGCCTTCAGAGCTGCTACGCAGGGTGCAAACCCAAGCTACTTCATCCTTTATCTCAGTTACCCCATTTGAATTAGAAGTGTATTTCCTTGTCAGGAAACAGGTTTTTAATGGGCTTGTTTGGCTGGGCTTTTTATGTGTGTTGTAACTTCACATTTTAGCCTTTGTTTTCCACCATTAAGCATTTCCTGCAGGCTAGAAATCAAGTAATTTACCTCCAGGCAGGTAGCGGCTCAGCCACGGGGAGGCCCTGGCACAATGAACTTGCTGGATTACACCTCTCTTCCTCAACCCGACGTTTATTTACACTACACAGCTAAACAGGCAAATACAAGACGAAACACAGACCAGGGAGTGGCTTTCATGGCCTAGCCTGAAGCCCGTACTCTGAAATACAGCAACATCTTATCTCCATCCCGCATGGTGGGTTGGCTGCTGGAGAAGCAGCCTGGGGGCGGGAAGGCGGAGTGCAGAGAAGCAGCTTCCCGCTCCCCTGTGGGGCAACCAGAGCCCTGGTCACCAAGGCTTCAGCCCTTTTCCTGGGGCAGGCTCTGGCTCTGGCCTCTAGGCCCAGCTCTAGGGCCACCCAGGCGGGAGAACTTTGGGCCTGGTCCCGGGGATCACCGCAGTCCGCAGCGAGGCCTAGGGGCTCCCGGCGGTCCTTCCAGTCCCGGGTCCCTCCTGGCTCCAGGGCTCCCGGGCCCGGGAATCTGACCCCACGGCCGCGACTCCACCAGGCCCAGCAGGTGGCGGCCGCGCTCCAGAGCCGCGCCCGTTGGCGTCGCCATGGCGACGCTTGCAGCCCCCCCCAGGCCCCTGCGTCGCCGCCGTGCGCTGCGTGATGACGCTAAACGCGTTGCGCTCTCTGATTGGTTAAATTTGAATCGCAGCAAGCGCGCGGGGCTGCCGGTCGGAGGCAGCGCCGGAGTCCGGGCCGTGCGGCCGCAGCAGCAACGCCCGTCTCGATCGCGATAGACGGTGGTCCTCCTCCTCGTCGCGGCATCCTGCAACATGAAGGCGGCGTAAGTCGTTCCCACAGGTCCTGACCGGCGGTGAGGCCCGGTTCGGTCCGAGTCTAGCGGGGTACGGTTGGGCGCGGGTCCGCCCGGCCCGGCCCGGTCTTGCCGGGCTGCCCCTCACGACTTCCCCCTTCTCACAGTAGGGCTAAGACGCCGCGGAGGCCGGCGCTGAAGAAGCCGTCCAACCCCAGCCTGAAGGATCCCGTGGGGGTGAGTGTGGGGCCCGGCTGAGGCGGGGTCGCCGGGCGGGGTGGGCCGTGGTGAGGAGTCCTGGGTACTCGGTCTCCACCGCCCCCCAGGGATGCTCTAAGGGCCCCGTGTCCCCCGTCTCTTCTCCCAGGTATACTGCAGGGTGCGGCCGCTCAGCCGCCCGGACCAGGAGTGCTGCATCGAGGTGATTAACGAGACCACCGTGCAGATCCACCCGCCTGACGGATACAGGATATTCCGCAACGGGGAGTACCGGGAGGTAATGGCCTGGGGGTTGGCGGGGACATCCGTCCGTGTGCCCTCCACCTTGGTGCTGTGCTCGGTGGAAAGGGGAGCCTAATTCTTTCCAACTTGGAATTAGGGGTTGAGGTCCTTTTCCTTGTTGTCGATGTTTTCCACGGGCTCGTGGTGTCTCTTGCAGTCTGCAAACCAGCAGCTTGCACTTTTGGGAAAGCAAATTTTCCAAAACCAGAATACCATGTAGTGAAGAAACGCCCCCTTGGCCATCAAATACCTTCTCTATGTAAGGAACGGCTTCTTCTGGGGGGGATAGGGGAGACGGGGCTGTAAAAGGAGCAAACCTGCAAATAAGTCCTATGAGGAGAGGCTGAGGGAACTGGGAATGTTTAGTTTGGAGAAGAGGAGGCTGAGGGGAGACCTCCTTGCCCTCCACAGCTCCCTGAAAAAGGAGGGTGTAGAAAGGTAAGTGTTGGCCTCTTCTCCCAAGGGAATAATGACAGGACCAGGGGAAATGGTCTGAAGTTGCAGCAGGGGAGGGTTTAGATGAGATATCAGGAAGAATGACTTTCCTGACAGAGAGGTCAGGCAGTGGAACAGCCTGCCCAGGGAGGTGGTGGAGTCACCATCCCTAGTATTTAAGAACTGAGTAGATGTGGCACTGCAGGGCATGCTGTAGTGGCTGAGATTGCAGGGATTTTTTCGTGTGTATGGTTGGACTCTGTGATCTCGGAAGTCCTTTCCATCCATGAGGATTCTGTGACCTCTTTGTGTAGGGCCAATTGAAAGAAACCAGCTCTAAGCTAAGCCAGACACAAACAAATTAGCAGTTATTTATCCCAAACTTAAGTAGCACAAAAAGCAATGTTCCCCTATTTATAGAATGGAGGGGAAGCTGTAGATTATGTATACAAAGTGGTGAAATGTCATGAAGGGGTAGAAAAGTAGATAGGAGGTCAGAGAGCAGTTTATATTGTTACTTGATCAATACAGTCAGTTCCTGGGAAAGGAGGAGGTAGGTCACGCAGACAGAACAAGCAGCCAGGGTATTGTAGCACTGAATATGATGTGGCAGTGAAACAGTTAACTGCAGGTTCCCCAGGCACAGTGCTGTCACTCAAAATGAACCAAGGTCCTGGTGTTCTGAAGATTTAAAAAAAAAAAAAGTTGGTTGACATGCAGAATACTTTGTTTCTAGTTTCAGGATGGGAAATTCTTATCCGAAGTACATAAAGTGATCTTCAAAGGCTTAAATAAAACAGGCAAAGATTAGTTAAAAGTTTGGTAAACAAACCTTCCCTCAAAACCTCACAATTCAAGTATTTATATAAGCAGGTGTTCTGCTAGAAAAATGACCAGATTCATCAAAAAAAAAAAAGTGTATTGAAAACTAATGGCTGGAAACTGAGGCTAGGCAGGGAAAGACACACACCTCAAACAAAAGCTGAGTCTAAAGTAAAATCTTTAGCATATCATTCTGGTAAGCAGATGGGAAGCCGTTCTGAGGTGTGAAACAACGAAGCCTTTTGAAGCAGTGCCCTTCTGGACAGGGATACTTAAGGTTTAAGATGATGTATCTTTTCTTCAGACGCAGTACTCGTTTAAAGAAGTGTTTGGCACCCTTGTTGCTCAGAAGAAGCTTTTTGATGTGGTGGCTAAACCTCTAGTGGAAGATCTCATTCGGGGGAAAAATGGTGAGCCAGTTTTTGTTCCCTACCACTTTTCTGTAGGTCTACTGTGTAGTTTCTTATGTTGCTATGATTCCATGTGTCTCAAGGTTTCTTAGCTTAAGTTAAAATAATCCCCACACGTATCATGTGTATTTGAGAAAAGCTGCCCTGTATAACATCCTGTTGACCTGTTTTCTGATGTGTGTGTTACTTGTGTCAAGGTCTAATCTTCCTGTACACCATTAACCAGAGACGCTTTTCTTCTGCAGAAAAAAAGATGACTTGTCCACCTAAAGAATGATGAGAGAAGTAAATCAATTTGTAGGGCTTGATTTCCCTGGGTGGGGTTTGATATCACTGGGTTGGGCCTTGAAAATATCTGGCTTATGTCAGACTGCCCAGTGACACTTAAATCAACCTCCTACACCTGGGACTTGGTGGCTTCCTTCTGTTTTGGCTTCCAAACGTCCTCTTCCTGGAGAGGACACTAAGTACTGTTGGTTGGAGTTGAAGTAGCCATCAATGAGAGATGTAAACACCAGTGATGTCAGTGGGTTTTGATGGGCTGGAATCTTTTGTTGGTAACTGTTCAGAGTGAGTCATTGTGTTTTCCAAATACATTTCACCTGGTGAGGCTGCACCTTGAGTACTGTGTTCAATTTTGGGCCCCTCGCTACAAGAAAGACAAGGAGGCCCTGGAACGTGCCCACAAAACCGGTGAAGGGTCTGGAGCACAAGTCTTATGAGGAAAGGCTGAGGGAGCTGGGGTTGTTTAGTCTGGAGAAGAGGAGGGCTGAGGGGAGACCTCATCGCACTCTACAGCTTCCTGAGGGGAGGGTGTGAAGAGGAGGGGGGTCGGTCTCTTCTCCCAGATAACTAATGATGGGACTCAAGGGAATGGCCACAGGTTGCCCCAGGGGAGACTTAGACTAGATGTCAGGAAAAACTTTTTCTCCCAAAGAGAAGGGGAGGTGGTGGAGTCACCTTCCCTGGTGGTGTTCAAAAAGTCTGGAGAGAGATGATTTAGCAGTTCAGTGGGTAGTATTGGCGACAGGAGGACAGTTGGGCTGGATGATCTTTTAGGTCCTTTCCAACCTTGTGTTTCTATGATTGAGCTTTTGGTTTTTTTTTTTTTTTACTGAGGCAGCAAAAGGTGACTGTTGAACTGTCCCTCCCAGGTCTCCTTTTCACGTATGGTGTGACAGGCAGCGGAAAAACGCACACCATGACCGGCTCTCCCGGTGACGGAGGACTCCTCCCCCGGTGTTTGGATATGATCTTCAACAGCATAGGCCCCTTCCAGGCCAAGCGATTTGTGAGTAGTTTTGCACTGAATTCTCCATCAGATGAAAAAATTCTGTTCAAAGTGTTTCTCTCCAGTCTTTTAAAGTGCTTTAAAAAGAAAACCAACTGAAAAGAACCCATCCCCTTGAGATGTGAAGAGCAGGGCCGAGGAGGCAGGTGTAGTAGTTGGGACAGATATTTCATAAAGACATGTGGTCTGGCTGTCCTTATGATTGTCACTTGTTCTTCAATTAACTTTTTTTTTAAAAACAAGAAAAGGAAAGAGGAAGCTCTCTGAGTTACGGCATGAAATCCAACCACAAGATACAAAAGTCACATGAAACCATACCTAAAGTATTACAGGAAAGGATGTGAAACTTTTCTTGTGGTCAAACACATCTGGAGCTTTTGGTATCCTAAAAATATTTTGATTAAGTCTTTTGCCACGGTAGTGTGGGGTCTGGGAAATATCTGTTTTGGCAGCTGTACTTGGCATTAGCCCGCGGACTGAGTGTTAGTGAGGGCCATGGTGTGTGTTTGTTGTTGGACAGCTTGAGCAAATAATTGGTTTTGCTGGCCAACACCTTCTGTTCTCCAGTGCTTGTCTTTATATTGTCTAAATGCCTGATACACACTGCTCAGGTTTTTAAGCTTGATGACAAGAACGGTGTGGATGTCCAGTGTGAAGTAGATGCCCTATTAGAGCGTCAGAAAAGAGATGCCATGCCTGTTCCCAAAACTCCATCTGGCAAGTAAGTGACTACTGTAGCATGCAGAACTCATTTTGTTAACATAAATGGCATTCTCTTACTGTGGCTTTAACTTACCTTGGTCTCTTTATCCTTTCCTTGAGAAAAAATGAAAGAAAAGTATTAATGGAAAGTTAGTACACATCAAGTGGTTTGAGCTAGTGTGTAATTATGTATTTGGGTTAATAAGACTTAGAATCAGGCTACAGAACTCTCTTTTTTTTTTTTTTTTTTGTACCTGCTAACCTCTGAGTATTTGCTGAGTAGAAACATCATGAAGTTAAACTTGGGATATTTCACAAGATGGTGAGATTGGTGACTGGAGAATAGAAATGTTAATTCTCCAGGAATTCTGTGAGGGATTTCTTACTGCAGCCCAGTGCAACAGCACAGATGAAAGTTTATCTACTTACACTTCTTTATAGTCTTTTTTTTTTTTATCTAATGTGAGTGGATGTGATGCTCCACTGCAATCACTTATTGTGTGTCTCCAACAGGAGACAAATAGACCCAGAAATTGCTGATATGATCAACGTGCAAGATCACTGTAAAGTGGAAGAAGTTGACGAAGACAACGTCTACAGCATCTTTGTCTCCTATATTGAGATCTACAACAACTACATCTATGACCTCCTGGAGGAAGCCCCCTTTGAGCCTATAAAACCAAAGTGAGTTTTATGAAGCCTGTTACTCCTCTTACCTCAGTTGCACTTTTGTGGGAACCACAATGTCTTTGGGGCTGTCATTTTGGTTAATCTGGTTCCGTTCATGGGAATCGCTTAAACTCGTGCAAAAAAGGTGGTGGCAAAGGAGTCCAGATAATGGTATTTAAATGAGCCAAGTACTGATTGTTCTCTTGGTGCTCCCTTCCTCATTAAAACAGGAGATTAATAAGTAAATATTTAGTTTGTCAGGCAGCGTGTTGTGTCCCACTGAGATTTTAAGTCTATTGATGCTATTCTGTGAGTGCTGTTCCTAGCAGGTGACTGCAGCCTGAGGAGTAAGCCATTCCATAGCTGGCATTTTTCTCCTGGAAAGTGTATTGGATGGCAGCTGCTATTTTGTTGTTGCTTTACAGTTAATGTGAGCTTGCATATTATTTTGCTTGATGCCAATCATTTCCATAGAAATAGAAACAAACAGTCTTGTCAATGAAATTCTGTGTATTTTTTTGGGAAGCTGTGTACTTGGCTGCTGTCTAAAATCTTGAGAACTTTGGAAAAACAGTCTGCAAATTAAACTTGGAATGTATTTTTTTTAATGTCTAAATCCATTAAAGAAAACCCTAGGCTTATCCATTGGTACATGTGTTAATTAAAGAGTTGGCTGATTTGCAAAGACTAACTAGAGCAAAACGTGCTATTGCTCTGAAACATCAAGAGCTGCCTCCAGAGTACTAATTGCAAATGAGTTTAAATGTCTGTGAATGCTTTTGGAAGAAGAATGAAATGACTTGGTTTAGTGTTGTGCTTCTGTCCCCAAATCAGCCTGTGAAGAATCATGGATTATTCCTGTTTATGGAAGCTACAGTATATTACATATGAAAAGATATTTTTTTTTCCTAGACCCAAGCTGAATGACTGAATATTTTTTAACCCTGTTTTTTTTGGTAGGTGGAACAATTGCAACACTCCTCTGCGAAACGGTGACTTTATGTATGTGCACAAGCAGATTATTCCCCATATCGAAAAGCCAAATTTCTCTTTTCGTAGAAGCAGAAAATAAACTTAGACTGACCCCCTCTCTCCTCATGCTTTACTAGCCAATGCAGAACACTGTCAAAGCTGTCTTGCTTCTGTATGAGTGTGTGCATGTAGAAAAACAATAGCTGCCATCCAAAGCCATGATTTACAGTGAGAATTGTGATTAAAACCAGCTTCTAAATTAAAGCAGTAGCTGAAGTGTAACTAATCTTGGCTGAGTGTGTGTCCGTGTGTTTGTACTCCCTCTTCCATCTGCTCTGTGGGTAATTGGCATATTCAGTCTGAATTTCCTACTTAAACACAAGAAAACTTGCATGATGCAATGTATTGTTTTAAGGAGACTCCACTCAATTTGGCTTTGTGTTTTGTTTTTTTTTTTCTCTGTTTGTTTTATTTCCTCCCTTTCCTGAAGAGCTCCACAATCCAAAATCCTTCGTGAGGACCAGAATCACAACATGTATGTCACGGGATGCACAGAGGTAGAAGTGAAGTCTACAGAAGAAGCTTTTGAGGTCTTTTGGAGAGGTAAATCTTCAAATATAACTTGTTAAATTGAGCTGGGGTGTGTAATCCCTTACACTATCGTGCTGAAAACAAAACTGCCTTTCCAGGGTGGCAAGTCTGTAAATTAAACCAGCTTTTTTTTAAGAGGGATTGTTTCTGTTCTTTTGAACAGGTCAGAAGAAGAGGCGTATTGCAAACACTCAGCTGAATCGAGAATCCAGTCGCTCTCACAGTGTTTTTATAATAAAGCTGGCTCAGGCACCCCTGGATGCAGATGGAGATAACGTGCTGCAGGTGAATCCCGGGGGCAGGCTGTGGAAGGGGAGGCTCTGGGGGTGTTTGTAGGTTAGAAAAAGTGGGGAACTTCGCAGGGGGAGCTGCCAAAATGTTTACAGCGGTTTCATTCTGAAAATCAAAATTATTAACCTTCTGATCTTTGGTGGAGTTGGTCATCCTTCTGTAGTGAAAGTAGAGAGTTAAAATAGAGTGAAAAGCTGCTTATTCCTTCAGCTTTTACCTCTGCTGCTTTTGAGTGAGAGCTGTTCAGAATTTAAACCTGGAGGATCTGAAGGACTGCTGTTATATCTACCTCATGGCCCAAGACAACAGGGATCTGCTGAACTTCCCAGAAATAGCCAGTGGTGGTACAGCTTCTTGCATTAAGGGCCAGGAAAGCACAATCAGGCTTTACTTAAAGGCATATTCTTAAGTGTTTAGGTTTGGGGGAATGGGGTGTTCCTTGCACCCCGTTAGGAATATATTGCCAATCATTAGCCCAAGATAACCTGTTTTCTGTAACAGGAGAAAGAGCAGATTGTTTTAAGCCAACTCTCTTTAGTGGATCTGGCTGGAAGCGAAAGAACTAACAGAACAAAAGCCGAAGGGAACAGGCTACGAGAGGCAGGTACGTACCCAGGAGTTTTATGTGCTGATGTGAGCTCATCTGAGTCTTGGCTCCTCATAAAGACCTCCCAGGAAGAACCCAAGTGTTGTGTTACAATGTTCACTCATCTGATTTGATGACCTTAAATCCTTCAGTTTGGAAACCACAAGTTTAGTGTCACTTATTCCAATACTTACATCGATTGGAGCAGTTACTGCACAAATATAACTGAAGTCCAAGCAATTTAAAGTAAATTGCTGGATAATTCATGAACATTATCCAAACAGCTGCTTACCCTTTTTTTTTGCCTTGTTTTCTAAGGTAACATTAATCAGTCACTAATGACATTAAGAACATGTATTGAAGTTCTAAGGGAAAACCAGATGTATGGAATAAATAAGGTATGCATCTCCTTACCTAATTCTCCTTTGATTTGATGAAGATGTGGTGTAATGAAAGCTTGCTACATCTGTTGTGCTTTATTTTCAGATGGTTCCGTACAGAGATTCCAAACTGACTCATCTCTTCAAGAACTATTTTGATGGTGAAGGAAAAGTGCGTATGATTGTATGTGTTAATCCGAAGGCTGAGGACTACGAGGAGAGCTTGGTAATTTCCCTGCAGGCCTTACCTCATTCCCTCCTGCTTTTGCCTTTGTTTGTCACTGAATTCTTCTACTCTGTTTGGAGATGAGAGGAATGATAAATTTGTTGCTTGGGCAAGTGATCGAATATAATATTGTAAGGTAAATGTGCTCTCTAAATCTTATTTTTCCTCTTAAATGTTACAACTGCTACTTGCTTGTAAAACAGGAAAGGTTTTTCTTCATTACAGAAGTCCAAAGAGCAATATTGAGGTGCTTAATCCCTACTCCTGACAGCGCTTGCGAAACCAGCAGCTCCGTGCCGTTGGTTTCGTGGTTCTTTGGGCACTGGGTTTGGGGAGGTGTTCCTGGGAAGGTGTCTGGTTGCTCTCCGGGATCTTAGCTACCAGGCTGGGAGCTACTGGAGGTTATGGCTTGATAACCTCACCTCGAATGCTTTCATTGACCTGAGGTATCACTTTCAAACTTATATGGGGCTGCTGCCGGTTAGTTTTGCTGTTGAGTTTCCTTGTTTTTTTTCTTTTGTAGCAAGTCATGCGCTTTGCAGAAATGACACAGGAAGTGGAAGTTACGAGACCCGTCGACAGACCGCTCTGCGGCCTAACGCCGGGACGGCGCTTCAGGAATCAGGCTTTCCGGGAGGAACTCTCACGGAAACTGGAGCTGCGGGGCGGCCCCATAGACGGAGGTAAATACTGGGACGCCGGGTGGTTACAGCACAGGAGGCTTTTTCAGCTGTTAGGAGTCAAAGGTTATTGTAAAAACAAGTTATTTGAGCCTTGAGAGTGCCAAATGAATTTCACTTAATTGTGAGCCTTCTCTGCAATAGGCCCCGCTCTTTTCATACCATGGTGTTAGTTGTCAACTCAAGTTACTCTGTGTGTGTGTGTTACTGGTGAGGAGTTGAATTCGTGGTCCCATTATTGGAGCCTCTGAAAGGAAATGGTGCAGGGGATGCTACTGGGATGTCCTTGGATGCTTAGGGCCTACTGTAGAAATCAAGAGTCGCCTGGAGGTGTATTATAAAGCCTTGAGTCAAGAATGTCACACTTAATCTTTTCTCAGTACTATCATCTCTTCTGAAAACTTCTAGTTCTCATTAGTTATTCTAAGTTGTGTCTGCTTCGTGCTGCTGTGGGATGGGTGATCTGTGGCTGTGCGATGGAACTTCCTGACAGGCTTTCTTGGCTTTAAATCTTACAGAACCAGAAGAGCAATCTGTTTTAGAAATGTTTCTGCAGAACTTTCCTCCCTTGCCTGCGTGTGAGCTACTGGATGTTAATGATGATCAAACACTTCCAAAGCTTATTGAAGTCCTGGAGAAACGCCATAAACTACGACAAATGCTGTTAAAGGAGTTTTCCAAATCTGGTAAGTATGGAGCTAGATTTATATTTTTTTTTGGTGATTTCTTACTGCTCAAGTGTCTGTTCTGTACCACTGTAAGCATCTTGCCTAGATCAGTCATTTAAAAAACCTTTTTTGAGGTAATGAAATGACTGGTAGCCTCAAAATGGTAGGGGAAGAGAAGAACTATTTTTGATGTGATGGAGATGCTGCAAGAAGATGAAATATATCAATTCTCTTGCAGTGCTTGGCTTGAAAGCGATGCTGCAAGAATTTGACTGCAGCGTTGCATCCAAGGAAAACCATGTTAAAGTAACGCTGTCTGAGAAAGAGAAAACCATAGCGGGCCAGAAAACGGAGATAGAACGCCTGGAGAAGAAAATAAAGACTTTGGAATACAAGGTCAGTTCTCAGTGTCTAAAGCCAGGCAGAAAACGCCCTTTTCTGTGTACCATTTGGCAAGTGTCTTGACATTGGAAGTCACCTGCAAGATGGATGTTAGGAGCAAGATTAAAGTATTTTGTGGGGAACTTTACTGAACACTTTTAGCTTTTTGGCTTGCTTCTTGGCATTTCTTAATACCTTAACATGGGTCAGGTATAAGAAAAGTTGGAAAATCTCTGGAACCTTTTGGAATGTGGGTTATTTACCTGGATATATTTATACGTTATCTGGATATAGTAGTACAGCAGCTAATATATTCTAATATATGTTAATGATCAAATAGAACTAGCAACCGTGGGCTTAGATTGTCCTAAGCAGCATAACCAAGTCCTTCCTTTCCTCTTCCAGATTGAGATTTTGGAGAAAACTGCAACAATTTATGAAGAAGACAAGCGCAATCTTCAGCAAGAGCTGGAAAGCAAGAGCCAGAAACTGCAACGTCAGGCTTCTGACAAGCGGAGATTGGAGGCACGATTCCAGGGCATGGTGGCAGAAACAACCATGAAGTGGGAGAAGGAGTGTGTAAGTACTAAGGAGGGTGTGAGAGTTTCTCTTTATCCTCACGTTTTATAACCTGGAAAGTTTTTCTCTTGCTTGCCATGTCATTATTTCCAGTAGCTTGTGTCTTGGTGGGGAAGAAATTTGTTCCATGTGGAATACGCTGCTCCCTTTGAACTTCCAGCACGATCCCTTGTGCTTTCGTGTGAGGAACTTCATAGAATCATAGAATGGTTAGAGTTGGAAAGGACCTTAAAGATCACCCAGTTCCAACCTCCCTGCCCTGGGCAGGGACACCTCCCACTAGAGCAGGTTGCACAAAGCCCCATCCAGCCTGGCCTTGAACACTTCCAGGGATGGAGATGGAGCTTCATGCTTCTCCTCACTTGTCTTTGTAGGAGCGTCGTGTAGCAGCAAAGCAGCTGGAGATGCAGAACAAACTTTGGGTCAAAGATGAAAAACTGAAGCAACTCAAGGCCATTGTTACTGAACCAAAAAATGAAAAGCCCGAGAGGCCTTCACGGGAGAGAGACCGAGAGAAGCCTGTTCAGAGATCAGTGTCACCTTCCCCAGTACCTGTAAGTTGCCTTTAAAACACCTCTTGTTACAGGGAAAAGTGTATTTATAAGAATGAACTAAAGTGCAAATCCTTTCTCTTTAGTGGTTAGAAAAGAGTCCCCAAATGCAGAGTTTAGGTAACTTAAGCTTGCTTTGAATTCTGTCTCTTGTACTTATCAGTGCTTTTTACTTGTGCTCCAACCTTCTAATGCTGCTGATTTTGGAAGAATACCTCATTCTTAAAGCTGTCACTGCAACACAGTCCCTGTCCAAGCTTGAATAGCTGAATTGGAACTCTGCACATTGTCAGTATTCATTGTTTTATTGCCAGTTCTGTACGTTCACTAACTTCTTTCCTGTTCTCTTTAGCCTTCTAGTAACCTTATTGCTCAGGTCCCCAACAGCCAGCAGCTCAGCAGCAACCTGCAGGTTCACAGACGTTCTAATTCATGTAGCAGCATTTCTGTGGCATCCTGTGTAATGGAATGGGAGCAGAAAACCCCTTCGCACAAGCACGCCAGTGGCACTCCTGATGCCAGGAGTAGACAACAAGAACCAGAACAAAGTAGAGACTGTAACACCCCAGACAGAAGGCGAGGGATGTGCTGGACTGGAGTCATTGAGGTTCCCAGGCGTAGAGATGAGCTAGAAATAGAAGAGGATCAATGCTGCAGGGTTAGTGCTGTTCCTCTCAAAAGCTACACGTAGTGTTGCTTAGTCTGGCTCAAAAGTTCATCAACTTCTCTCTTCAGTTGAGCACACCTAACACAGACAGGGCTTTCCCCCTAAATACATTTCTTACAGCTGTCAAAGTTTAGCCTTGCTTGCTCAGTAGAATGAGTAGAACAACTTTTTAACTTCATGTTTAGAAACTCTTTAGAAAGTAGTATGTGGGTTTTCTTGCCTGGTGCCTAGATAGGTCTAGTAGAGAACTCCTGAAGTAGCAACACTTATCCTCTAGTCCTTGTGTTTTAACTGGTGTCTGTCTCCTCAAATCTATCTTGCAGCCTGCAATTTCCCGTAGTCTGTTTGGGCAGCTTAAAAGGTGGTGTCACGAGCCGTATCCACAAATGTTTACTGGAAATAGTGCTTGGACAAACATCTCATTTGTGTGGCCATTAACCTTAACTCTCATAGTCTTCCCTAATTTTCACATCTGCCTTAAAACTGGGGGCTTTGCTTACAGGTGGGAGGCTTTTTCCTCACTAAACTGATGTGTGCAAATGTTTGTATCGGTGGTGTCTGTCGCTCTGAGGCAGTGGCTCAGGTAAATCAGAGGTGCACAGCACCAGCCTCTGGAGAGACCCTCTGGAGAAGAGGAGAGTTAATCACAACATGATTCGTTTCTGACCGTGTACTCACAGTTCCTGTTGTTTGCTGGCCCTTTGAAGTAAGGGACACGCTTTTAAGTAAATTCTATTCCAATTAACTAATGCACAAACCACCAGCAGAGTGAAGGGTGTGGGCTCTGCCATGGGAAAAACCTGACTGGTAACAGCGGGTCCTCTCCTTAGAACAAAACTTCTCAGGCTTCTGGGCTGAATTGTTTAAAAAACCAACCATCAACAGAAATATGTGCTTGCCCACCGAAAAGGGGGAAGAGGGGGGAGTGTTAAAATTCTCTTTTAATTTTAATTCAGGGGTTTGGCTGTAATTTCCCAATATATACATTTAATTTTTGAAGGGCTGCTTGAGACCTGTAGGTGGCAGATCTGTAAAGGGTACATCCAGTCTCCTGTCTGTCGGTCAAGGAAACCTTAATTTTGAGGCTCATCAGCTGAAAATACAGTGGGTACAACTTGCATTCATAAGTTTGGGGTCTGTAACCTCCCTGTGATTTGGAGGTGTCTAAATTAGTGTGTAAATGGAAGAAAGAGGCTGGAAATACTCTTTCAAAGATCTTGAAGGCAGCCCCAGGTTTTTAAACAAATTTCCAGGTGACTTTTTTTTCCTGATTTCCCTGAGCAACTGACAATAAATGTTCATAAAATAAATATATGGGTTTCAATCACTTCTCATGGGTTTCCAACAGCTGAGTTGAGAAGCAGCAGCAGGTCAGGGGGCACTTCCTCTGCCCTCTTGGCTCAGGAGGGTTAAGGAGGCCTTTGCATCCCCTAGAGATGTTGGAAATCCATGCTTGGTCCGCTTGCTTTGCTACTTCGAAAATGCATTTTGATCCATGAATGCATTCATGGAAACATAAATGTCCCTTTTCGGGTTGGTTAATGTGTTCATAGCGACCTGGTTGGGTTTGGAAACTCAGGGGGGAGCGTTACCAGACATAAAGGAGCCCTCCTTGAGGAAACCACTAGGTACGGAGTGCAACGTGTTGGGTAACACTTAGCTAAAATTTAAAAGAAATGGGAATTGGCACAGAAAGAATCCATGAATAATGTTATGCAAGGCCCCTTGGTAACGGTGCCTTTCAGGGCAGGCTCCTAAAGAGCTTTAGGAATGAAGCTTTGATCTTCACACAAAGGCATCTTAACCAGACCTGCCGAGCTCGCTTCTGCTAACGCTGCCCTCCCGGAGATTTCCCGTGTGCTGATTTCTCCTGATTCTCTCCCGCTCTGATCAGAACGCGCCTCCGGTTCGCCTCAGACACCGACGCTCGCGCTCGGCTGGGGAGAGATGGGTAGATCATAAACCACCTTCTAATCTGCCCACCGAAACGGTCATGCAGCCCCACGTCCCCCACGCCATCACGGTGGCGGCTGCGAGCGAAAAGGCCCTAGCTAAGTGTGACAAGTACATGCTGACGCACCAGGAGCTGGCCTCTGATGGGGAGATTGAAACAAAGCTCATTAAGGTAAAAAAACCAAACACCTTTGTCAACTTGCAATAAGCCCCCCCCTCCCCTCCAAAGCCCATTTCTGGCCGGGTTTGCGGGACGGGCTCACAGAAGGGTATGTTTGTGAAGAGACTTGGTTTGAAAGTTTTTCACAGTCAGATTTTAAGGGAGCTTTTATTAGAGTCTGCAAATACTTTCCTTGAGCTTTGTCGTTACTTCATTCATGACTTCAAAGCATTACAGGTTTGTTTATCTCGGGCATCGTTCTCCTTGGAAGTAATTGGCTTTCACTCCTCTAGTGGAACGCAATGGTCCATTTGCAGTGAAAGTTTCTTAAGACGTGTGGCTGCTGCTAATCTTGTGGAGTCGGGTGTCTCGGGGCGATGCTGTTTGATTTCCACTAGTGCTGTGAGCTCCCTCGCTGCGGTGATGGATGCTCTGATGCTCCAGGACATCATTTCTCTTACTCAACCAACAAGGAAATGGGTGAGACAGCCCGGGCTTTGGACACTGGTGATCCCAAAATGCCGACTGTACTTACCTAAGGCCAATTGGGAGCTCTCTGGAATTTGTAGCAAGAAGCTTTTTGGCTCATTTTTTTCCCATAATCACAGTAATCACAGGCCTTCCACTATTGCCTCTTTTTTTTTGTTTTGTTTTTCTTTTTGAGTTTTTAAAAAAGGCCTTTGCTCCTTTGAGGGAACCTTGTAGGTCGCAGCAATATTGCCAAAAGCAAAGTCTTGTGTAGCTGCCCATGTACCTGTTCATGCTGTGGAATGGAAACTATTGGAACTAAGCCCGTTTCTGAACACTGTGGTATTTACTGTAGCATTATTTAGCCATCGTGGTACAGAAATTGTTGGGGTAGCAGCCACTGAGCGATGTGTGTCTTGTGGGACCATCAGGGTGGATGGTGTTTGCTCCTGATTGTCCCGTGTATAATAAGATGTATAATGTTGTTGTAAGCACTTCAGTTTTCATCGGAAAACCGGCGCTGTGGCCGTGGTACTGCCCCAGTGACCGTGCCTTCTTAACGGCTCTCGGTTCCAGGGTGACGTTTTCAAAACCAGGGGTGGAGGACAGGCCGTGCAGTTCACTGATATAGAGACTCTGAAGCAAGAATCTCCAACAGGGTGAGTTGTCACCTTAATTTTAGGTTCTCACGGTGCCGGGAATGTAAATCACCGCAACAGTGTGTGTGTGTGTGTGTGTGTGTGTGTGTAACCACTGCTGGGCCAGAGGTTTATAGATACGTAGCTGCTTTTAAGGTTGGTCTGCTGCTGAGAGCAAGGTGTTTATTTAGGGAATACAAAATGTATTCTTGTGTGTGAGAGTCTGCTGAAATACGTGGCGCTTGTAACTTGGTTCCCTCCCTAATACTGCTCTTTCAGTCGAAAGCGAAGATCATCCCCTTCCAATCCTGGCCCAGCTGAGGACGCTGCGGACTCGGAATGGACTGATGTAGAAACCAGGGTAAGCTAAAAAAAAAGGAGGAGGGGGACATCCCCTGCTTGGTCTTCATGAGAATTTGGGGTGATGCTGATAGCTGGGGGCGGGGTTAGCAGTTGGAGACTGATTTTTCTGTATCTCCTCAGTGCTCCGTGGCAGTGGAGATGAGGGCAGGGTCAGCTCTGGGACCTGGATATGAGCATCACGCTCAGCCCAAGTAAGTGCATTTCTCATTCAGAGCTGGGATGTTGCATTCTCTCCTGATAACTCCTTTTTTTCCTTTTTTTTTCTCCCTTGCCATGGCTGCCCTGCCCATGTTGGCTTTCCAGGGGTTCATACCCCCTTGATACTGTGAGATAAACAGGGCTTATTCAGCGTGGGGCAAACAGGGGACAGAACATCTGCAAGAGACTCTAAGCAGAATTATTAACTTCTGGGTGAAACCTCAGCGTTCGGTGCAGTGAGAAAATGTCAAATTTGATCTTGTGCTCGTTCGACTGCAAAAAGGCTGGGAACTGTAGGACGTAGGGAAATGCAGAGTGTTAGGGGTGGCAGTGACACAGTTCTAAGCTCTATCCGTCGTCTTCCTCCCTCCAGCCTTTATCAGGTCCTGAGGTAGTAAAATACATTATTTTTTCCTACCTTTAGATAAATTTAAATGAGAGAGTTTCAAATACTGTGGCCTTTGTTCCAGTATGGATTAGGGAGGAGGAAACTAAGGCAACTGGGGGAATATACTAAATGGTATCCTGGGATATAGCTAATATTCCAGCTCCTGCCTGCTGTGGAATTGTGAAGGCGTCTGCTAAGGAAGCTGAAAGAAACTTTCCTCTCTTCCAAACTCGTAGATAAATCAGAAGTCTTTTAGGGCTGCCTTATTATCGTTCTTTACCGTGGTGGGACCAGTGGCAGTTGTGCACAGGAACACAAGGTTACCACAGCAGAAGTCCCAACTCCAAACAAATCCATCCAAATGGTCCTGTGGGTTTGTAGGGTTAGTACCCAACTCTCGAGCCTTGCGTCTGAGAAAACACTGTGCTGACAAAAGACACGCCTCAGACAAAGGTAGTTTTGTTAAACTTGGATAAGGTGGCAAACATGTGCCTTTCCTACACTTTATTCCAGCTCTTTCTAAAAAGTGGGACCCGCTCCAGGTGGCTACTGCTGCTGGCAGCCTTGTGGTGCTGTGGGAAATCCTCTAGTTCGCATTTATGTCCAGTTGGAGCCTGTATTTATTTAAATGGATGAAATAATTGAAATAAAACTTCTAAGCTCATGGCTGTTTAAAAAAAAATAATAATAATAATGCAGAATCTTGCTTCTTGATAAATAAGCCCTTTGGTTTTCCTGTGTTAATCGTGGCATTTCTTAGTGCAGGATGCATGTGATGCAAAATACAGCGGAATTGATAAATCCACTATTGGCTACTGTGTAAAATCTGACTTTTTCCTAAAATCTGCTTTCTTTTTATTTTTTTTTAGGCGAAGAAAGCCATGAATTTGCTGTACTGCTCTATTGGAATCTTCTCAATTTTTATCACACTGATGTAATATCTGCTGCCAGGGATAGACTTGACACACTGCTTTATTAGCACTACAGGCTGGTATTTTTATAACGGCCTGTGGAAGGGCAATGGTGAAATGGGAGAGACTTCTTTCTTCTTTTTTTTTCTTTTGACCCCAAAGAAGCCGCTGTGTGGGTGTGTGTATTCTCAATAGATGTAGGGGAGTTCTGCCATTGCATCCTTTGGATTTCTGAGGAACACCTTCCATCTTGTATGTATGAAGCCCTTGTTATTAAGCTGTATCTTTATAGACTAATGACACGAGGCTTTTGCCTTGTGTCTTTTTCCAGTTTTTTATAATGCAAAACACTTCCGATTGCTATCCCTTCCTTGTCAGATCCTCTGTTTTGAAGAGGCATAAATGCTGCTATTTATTTAGATGCAGTAACGCACTTTAGGAGTGTTTCTATGCCATTTCATATTTTATTATAACTTGCAACAGCCTGGTAATATGGATTTCTTCTTGGAAGAATGACCTTTGATTTATTTAAAATGCAAATCAGCTTGTGAAAACCATTTCAATCTTCAAACCTTCACAGCAACGAAGCAAGAATACTGAGCTGAGTAGCAGTGACTCGACACCAGACCTACTTTATTTTGTAGTGTGATAAATGTAGATATGGGGTACAAGAGTGATTTTTCTCACAGAAACGGTGTAAACTTCATGCATGTGGCTCTGCAAACATGTTAAAATAAAGACTTTCATCCAATGGCTCTTACAAACCATGTTTTTAACCACTTTGTGTTTGAAGCTGCAGAAGCGAAGGTAAGGACCATGTTTTACCTCTTCTTGTGCAAAGAGCTGTGAATAAAGAGAGCTTTTGGGACTATTTTGAGGTTTAAACCCAGGAATCTACTTGCAGCCCAAGAGATGTTGTGGGCAACCTTACCTTCATAGCTACCAACTGCTTTCAAGGGAACTTGCTTCTGTTTTGAGTGAGTTAGAAGATACTGAAGCTGAGCTTTTCCCAGTGTAGAAAAAAGCTCTTGTAATTAAGTAGTTATAAAAAAAAACCCAACTACCCAACCCAAACTAAGGCTTTTCTAAAGTATTTTTAAAGGGGAAAAGAAGTGGCCAATATGAGTGCCTCTTTGCAGCATTCTGTAGTTTCTGTGTTTGTATAAACAAATTCATTTTTCAGATAGACCATGGAAAGGCTTATATTTTAAGGAAATGGCATCGTTTTCCACTGTTTTCTGGTCCTGAGCTGGAGCAGAGCTGCACAGGGGACAGTAATGGCTGGCACCAGCCCTATCCTTGTGGCAGCATCAAGGTTCACATGGCTTGATGTGAGGAGCAGCTGAGGGAGCTGGGGGTGTTCAGCGGAGAAGAGGAGGCTGAGGGGAGACCTCCATCTTTACAACTCCCTGAAAGGAGGGGGGGGATCAATCTCTCCTCCCAAGGAACAGGCGATGGAACAAGAAGAAACAGCCTCAAGTTGTAACAGGTGAGGGTTAGGGTGGAGATTGGGAACAATTTCTACACCCAAAGGGTTGTGAAGCCTTGGCAGAGGCTGTCCAGGGCAGTGGTGGAGTCCCCATCCCTGGAGGGGTTTCAGAGCCGGGCAGACGTGATGCTGAGGGACATGGGTCAGTGGTGGGTTGGTCAGTGTTGGGTTGATGGTTGGACTCAATGATCTGAAAGGTCCCTTCCAACCTGGGCAATTCTGTGATTCTGTAACACATGCTCAGGATGCTGGTTGAAGTAGTTTCCCTTCTATTTAGTGCCTGACCAATGAGTTAGAGGTGATGCCCGAGGACATCGGCAATAAGTCAGAAGTGGTAAAAGGAAGAAAAATCAAGGAGGGAAGAACCAGCCTGAAGAAACGTGTGGGTGGGTTTGAGAGGCTCCTGCAGTGGGAAGAAGCGCTGGTGGAGCTGTGAGACAAGCTTCATGCCACTAGATGGTGTGAAATAACCATCAGGGACTGGGGCTGCATCCCTCTTCCCTGTGGGAGGGTTGGCTTTGTCCCAGGCACGTAGCAGGGAATTCCTCCTCCTATCCCTTGCAGAGCCTTGGGATACCCTGAACCCAGGTGGGGAGTTCCCCCGGCACCCACCTTCCTCTGGGCGAGCGGAGACAAGGAGGGGCAGCCAAGAGAAACAGCAAAACAAGCTTAAATAAGGCCCATGCTCCTATTTCTGTCACTTAAATTAACTCCTTTGCCTACACCAAATCTGCTCTTAAAGATGCACAAGCTGTCAGGCCTGTTATCTTTGATGTGGATTCAATCCTCTTGCCATCAGCGTAAATCACACTCAAAGTCTTTCTGGGGGAGACCCGGGAGGGGGGAGAAATGAGAAACCCACATTTGGGACTCTAAAGGAAAATATTCCACTGCGGGATGTGGCTTCAGGAGCCTCGTTGGAGGGTGTTTGGAATTAGCTCTCCTCAAATCGCTGGGGTTTTGGTGTTGGGCTTGGTTTGGGTGGGGTTTTTTTTTTGTATCAAAGGGATTTGTGGCCGAAGTGTTTATTTGTCAGCCCTTGCCAAGCAGAGTGTTTTGACGCGTAACGTTTTGTGAGGGCTTTGCTCAGAAATTCCTTGTTTTGCAGGAAAAAGCTGCCGAGCACTGAGAAAACCAGTTGTCGCAGCCACCTTGTCCTGTTATAAAGGTTAATAAATGCAAGGACCTTGCTGGGGAGGATGGATCTGTCCTTGCCGGGGCTGTGAGGACGGTGACAGAGCAGGAAGGACTTGCCTGCAGTCGGTGACGTTCTTCCTGTCCCTTGAGGTCTTAATTACTCAACTGCTATTAGCACCTCCTGTGATGGGCAGCAAGGATGACCTTAAAGATTGAAACCTAATGAGGGAGAATGAGCTTTGCTCTGCTCAGGGTTGGTGTTTGGAAGGAAAGAGACCTCCGATGAGGGGGTGGGAAGAGGTGTCACCTCGTTGGGAGGAGGTGACAGGTTAGGGGAAGGAGGGCTTGGTGTCCCCAGCCCAGGTCTAACCACTTTTTTCCCATCGGCAGGGTCGCGTTGGGTGCCGCTCCGTGACGTTCATCCCCATCTTCACGTTGTCTTCACTTATTTACTCTCACTTGGCGGTGTTTACTCTGCAGAGATTCCTCCGAGGCTCAGCTTCAGCACAGAGTTTACTCAGCCAGTAAGGGCTGGCATTTCTTGTGGGGATCTGGGAGTGCTGCTCGTCCCTCAGGCTCGCGTTGACATTCGGTGGGAAGCGTTAAAGCAAACAGCACCCGGCAGCAGGAGGGTGGCCTGGACCCACTCTCCCCAGTGAAACAGCTCAGTGAGGCCACCCCCTCCCACATCTACCCTCAGTAAGGGTGGAAAAGCCTTTCTAAGCAATTTTTTTGGGGGGGGGCGGGATGGGTGGTAATTTCATCTTCTGGAAGATTCAGCTTTTTCCCTTGAGCTTTGTGCTGATTGTAGGTAACGCTTCCCGAGAGCAAGTGCGGAATTAGCCCTATAGAATGGCTCAAAAAGGGCAAGTTTCCAGCAGGAAAGCTTTTGGGGGCTTTGTTTTTGCCCCAAAATAGAGCGATTTCTTGGGCTAGAGTGATTTATACAGCAGGGCCTCGAAACCCAAGGGCGCCTTGGGGAGTCTTTTGCTGTCAGCAGCAGGAATGTTTGCCTGGAAGGTGGAGGACTGGGATACACTTGCTTTTTGTGCTGGGGTGCTGTTGAGATGCACGAGCCCATTGCTGAGGAGAGTTTGGTTATATGTGGAAACAGCCACTGAAGAGCACGATAATTTGTGATTAGTGCTTTTCTGCCTTTAAACAGGGTTTATTGCAGACCCTTCTTGTTCCTGCTGCTCCTTCAGCATCGATCCCTACTCCAGCGTGATGATGGACCAGGCTGTTGTGCGAGGGGGTTGTAGCCCACCGGTGAGAACAGCTCTGCAGCGCCCGTCTTCTGAGGCCCCTCCCTGGGTTTTCAGGTTCGTGCAGCTGGAAAACTGTGGAATTTTAGCACATCCAGTCTCCTCTCTGTCTGGATGAGAGCCTGATGAGCCACGAGTGCCCCCCTTGGTGAGCAAGCCTTGGCGTTGGAGGAGAGTATCGGTCAGTTTGCTTGCCCTTTAGTTTCTTAGCAAGCCAGCATTTGTCAGGAGCACCAAGCTGAATTCGTGTTTACCTTTTGAGGTAACAAATTCCAGCCACAATGGGCTGAAGCCGGGAGTTAACGCTGCCCCATCCTCCTGCCAGTTCCAATCGTCAGAGTTTCCTACTGGCAAAGGGTGAAGGCTCTGGACTCTGTTGCTTGGATGTTCTTGGCATTAATTGGCTGCAGCCTCTGCTGAGTAATGAAAAGCAGAAGAAAAATATGCAGGCTCGACCCTGAAAGCGTAGACACAGGGAGCCAGAGTGAACTGGGGCTGTTCCAAAGTCTGCCATCCAAAAATGGGTTGAGATAAAGTATGAAAGTTCAGGACACTCATCTTCTCCAAGGTCCTGTCAGGTCCCCCTGCAGCAGTGAATCACTGCTAAGGATGGAAGAAGCCTGTAGGATTAGCTGAACTCTTCCTGATGAAGTTAATGGGGTTTCACTGCCTGCTCTTCTTGCCAAGTGGCTTCCAAAAAAAAAAAAAAAAACCTCAAGGTGCCTGCCCTCTGCTGCTTTGTAGAGCTGGGTTCTGGCTGAGCCTGGAGCTGTGAGCCCAACTGGCTGCCAGAGAGCCAGGGAGGGACATGCTGGTACGCAGGGGCCAGTTTGTTTTGGACCTCAGGAGCTCCTGCTGGGGCTTCACGCTCAGACACTGACATGCTGCTCCCCAAATCCCCCCTGGCCACACTGTCCCCAGGCTCAGGCAGGGACCATCCTTCTCCCCATCCTGTGGTGGGAACGCTGTTTGCACAGAGGGGTTGAAGGCATGGCCAAAATACCTGCCTTTTCAGGGGCTAACGTGGGGCTGGCTGAGGTGGGACTTGGCTTTTGCTTCAAAGTTCTTGGAGAATCTCTCTGCTTTGGCTGTGTCTGCTGAGAGTTGGTACCCAGAGCTGTGCGGGCAGCTTGGTGCTGCTGCCTGGTCCTTGTGAAGGGGAGATGGAGTGGCTGCAGGGGCAGGAACTGACCTCGGATGTGTGAACCCAGCTTCTGCTGCCTCGTCTCCATCAGTTGCAGGCAATGGGGATGCAGGAATTCACACACAAACACCTCCCCCCATGGATGGAGGCTGGGATCAGGGACTATCTGCTGCCAGATCCCTGGGATATACTCACTTTTTAGTGCTTATTTTTGCTTCTTGTAGTCTTTCTCACCCAGTCAAATGTTTTCCATTCTCCACTCCCTTTTGTGGTTTCCTTTCTTGTCTCCCAGCCCTGATTATTGTGGAGTGTGTGGGGCTTGGATTGTGGCTACGAGATGGGGTAGCCCTTGCTGGCCTGGGGTGCTCCACAGTGGGGTGGCTCCCGTCCTCCCCAGTGATGTCCACGGTGGTGGGCTGTGACAGTACTTATGGGCTGGGTGCTGGCTCTTAAGAGCTTGGGGAGGAATAAGCTTCAGAATCTCCCAAAGGATTTATAATTGGAGTTGCTGTTTGTGACATGACATGAGGAATTATAAGGCATAATCCCAGCAGCAGATGAACTGCTGGCCCATGGCAAAGCCAGTGTTGGTGGAACAGGGTGGCATTGCATGGGGCCAATGCGGGGAGCAGCCTCTGAGGGCATGCAGGTGATGAAAACCACCTCAAACCTCACTACTTCAGGCAAAAGCATTTCTCTTTCTGGGGAGGGCAACCTGTATGAAAGTGGGCTGGTGTCTGTCACAACTTGGCAGTGTCTGTGTCCCAGGGAAGGGGCTTCACCCCTCCTTATGGCCAGGGCAGAAGTTTATGTGGGGCCACCCCCTGGCGGTGCCAGTGACTGTCCTCCTTTGGGCAGGATCTGCTCCTGCAGCCCTAGGGACAGATCAGCAATGATCTTCTCCAACGAGCTGCTCTGTGCTGCCCAGAAATAGTGTTTGCCTCCCGTGTCTGCCCTGATTTATGTGGAGTTCAGAGGCTGTTTAAAAATAACCTGCCTGCCCACTAAAATTACTCTGTCTCTTGTTCTAGTCAGCTCTGGGGATGAAGTGCCTAGAAAGAGATGAGGAAAAGGGTTTTTGGAGGGTGGTAGGTGGGGAAACAACTGTTGTTTTCCATAAGGAAGATGTTCATCCTCGACCAGAGACGCATCTGGGGGTGGGGATGGTGTGGGCACGGTCGGATCATCTCCAGAGAGCCCTCAGGGAAAGGCAACAGGCCCGTTCCCAGTTTGCCCCTTCCAAGAATTCACATTGCCTTCCCCCAGACTGGACATGCAGGAGTTAAACACCTCGTTTAACCCGTGGTTCCAATGAGAACTCTTTAATTAGTGAGCAAGGAGGTAGTGCTCAGTTGTTTCTGGAGCTTTGGATACTCGGATTTATTTTTAACATACCATGAGCTGCTCTTGTTGTTTTATTAGGGGGGAAAAAACCTAGAGTCTGTAAAATACAGTTCCCAGGGATAGCAGGCTAATCCTCTTATTTCTACACATTTCTGTGTGATTAAATGGCTGGATTATTTAAGTAGTGATTTGTTACTAGATTGCATCATCGAGGAGATCTGAGGCATAAATATTAGCTCTGGGCTTTGGGCTCTTTACTGTTGAAAGGGGTAGAAGGTGTTCGGCAGACAAAAGCCAGAGAAATTAAATTAAAGGAGCATGTGGAGCCGTGGGTCGTGGTGAAGCCCCTAAACCCGTGTTGGCTGGTGGAGCTTTAACCTTCACAGAGAACGAGTACAGGCGGTAACAGCAATAAATGCCATGTCCTGACACGGTTCCCCCCGAACCACCCCTTCTGCTGGACCCAGATGTGTTTTCAGAATAATTTCTTGGCTTCCTGGGCTTGGATGATCCTTTCCCTTGCTCTGCTCCCAGCCCTTTGTGTGCTCTCTGCTTATAGGTGGGGTTTTGGTGTCCCAAAGTGGGACCCAGCGCTGTCCCACCCCCTGTGATGATGAACAGTGATGGGTCACGGAGGCTTCGTTACCTCTCTCCTCCCCATCTCTGGAGAAGGACCTGCTCTTTGCTGGTGGGTCTGGGGGCTTTGCTGCTCCGCTTTCGTGTTGTATCCTCCACTTGGAATCCCCCAAACTATCCCCAAAACAGCCACAGTGGGAGAGATTGGGAGCTGAAGCAGCGCTTTGGTGGATTCCCTGGGAATTTCAACAATTGTATCTGAGTAGCACGGAGGGTTTGGGAAGAAAATGCCCCATCCCTGGAAGGGTTCAAGGCCAGGTTGGAGGGGGCTTGGAGCAACCTGGGCTGGTGGGAGGTGTCCCTGCTCAGGGCAGGGGGGTTGGAACTGGATGATCATTAAGGTCCCTTCCAACCCAAATCATTCTATGATTCTAGGAAGACTTATTCCCCAGGAAACATGGGGGGCTTATTCACTAGGAATTCAAGAGAAGAACCCCCATTTCCTAGTGAATAAAAGCCCCTGTTTCCTAGAGAAAGAAGGTGAGTGTGTGTGGCTTTGGCTCTGGCTGAGGGGGCAGCAGGTCTGGGGCTTGTTTTCTGCCTGCAATGTGCTAAAAATCAGCTGGTTTGAATATTTTTCAGGGCTGGGGGATGGAGGGATGTGAGGTGGCCAAAAAAAAAATCGAGGGGTGTGTGTTGGAGGAGCCTCCTGGAAAGGTCTCTGTTTCTGAGGTGTAGAAGAAACCAATAAAACAAAAAAAAACCCAAAACCCAAAGAAACGGGAAAAAAAAAGGCAATAATGAAAGTATTTTAAATGTAGTGCCGATATTGAAATTGGTAGGAGCAGGAAGGTTGTTTTTGCTGTGGGCTTAGAAAGCAGAGCAGGGTTGGAAAAGCGCAATTCCTCAGCCCCTTCAAGAAATTGGGTTGAAAACTAAGACCGAGTAAATATTTACTTGGGCTCGGGCTCTCCGACCGCCTTATTGCAGTGGGAATTCTCAGCTCTGGCCCGTTAATACTTTCATCTGTCGTGTTAATGAACCCTCTGACAGCAGCGGGGCTGGAGCACAGACACCCCTCCAACCCCAACCTGCTTCTGCCACCTCTTGTTTCAACACACACACAAAAATCTCTGCTTTTTAATGAATTCCAGCTCCAATGCAAATTAGATTCCAAATAATAAGTGATTAACTTTATCAAATTGACATTACCATCTATAACAAAATGTCAACGTTGCCTTTATAAACAAGGCAGAGCTGCTGTTTGCAGAGCTTGGTGGGGGGGGGAGGGCGAAGGGGGGAACCTGAATACACAGCAAAGCCCAGAAATGAGGGAATAATGTGGGTTTTGGGGGGCTGGGATTTCTTGTTGGCTACTGTACTGCGTGTGCCTGTCCCATGGGCTGGGGACGGTGGTACCCCCCAGGGGGATAACAGCCAAAGGATGCAGGATGCTGGAGCAAAAGTTGTTGGAATGGGATGTGACACCCACTCCCTGACCCCCCCTAAGACAGGGTGGGTGTCGCTAAAGCTGTGGTGGTGTTTTCCTGGATAATTTCATCTTTAAAAGTGGTGTTTAAGTGGAAAAGCAGGGTTTATAAAAGCTGATGGTATTTCCAGCGGCGTGAAAGGCAGGCGTAGAGGTCAGGTTACGGTGCTGGCATCCCAGCCTGGATTTCCACCTTTCCCCCCCTCCTCACCACCCCCCACCAGGTCTGGGTTTGACACCTCTGGTTTCAGAAAGAGGAGAAATAAAAAAATAAACGCAGAAAAAAAAAAAAAATCCCTCAACAACGAAGTGATGGATTAGGAAAAACACGGCTCTGGATCTGGAGTGAAGGCCGAGCCCCTGATGGGTGCACACACCTGGTGAAAATGTGAAAATTTGCAAACATAACTTGAAAAAAAACCAAAACCCCAGAGTGCTTAAAATAAAAATTTAAAAAATCCAGAGTGCTTAAAAAATAAATAAATAAATAAATCCAGAGTGTTTACTCTCCCATATGGAAATAAAATCACTTCTCCATGTGCTTTAGTGACAGAACTGGCTATTTTCTTGTTATCCAAGAAATGAAGTTACTCATTTACCTCCAGTGTCCTGCCCAGTGGAGGTTAATAGCGGCAATAAGGATAAAATTAATCCTCCCCCCACACTAAAAGCACAAATCTGGGGCTGTGGCATCGGCGTGGAATTTAAACACATAAACCTGGAAGGGCTCTGCCCAGGCAGTTCCTGTGAAGGAAGCAGGAAATATGGAATTTATTATTTATTTTTTTTTTAATTTTATTTAGGGGTGTTGTGCAATGGTTCCAGGGTAATCACAGGACACCCCCAATCCCCCCCCTCCCCAGCCCTCTGGGGCTGGGTCAGAGCTGGGGGGGGACCAGAGGGGGGTACAAGGACATAAGTGACACCTGAGCTGGGATGGCAGGTTCCTTCTGTGTGATTTGGGTCATCGTTTGATAAGGAATTCTGTTCAGAATGGAAAAATATCCCTTTTATTGGCATGGATGGTTCTGTGAATGGCTCTCTCTTTTGGCTGGGTTTTTTTCTTTGCCCTCCTCTTCATTCCAATTCACCATTTCTAGCAAAGGCCACCCAAAATTT
>VXBJ01004257.1:40084-70691 GCA_013400055.1 Nycticryphes semicollaris
GAGGTGTCTGCCCTGGGGATGGGTACACGGGCAATTAGAAGCTTTAAAACTTTAATGGTCCAGGTACCAAAAAAAAAGAGTATTATTTTAAATGTATTTATTTTCTTCCTGGATGTTGCTACTTAAGCTCCAGCCCTTCAAGAAGATGCCAAGGGGATTTTCAATACACCTCCTGGCAACAACCAGCGGGGTAAATGTCAATTTAAAGAATAATTTCTTGGGGTTGTTTGGGGGGGAAAAAACTGGGCTGGGAGGGGGAGAGCGGTGGGGCTGGAGCGGGGAGGGTGTGAAACCATTGGAAAAGGTGTTTTTCATTCAATCACAAAAAAAAAAAAAGCACCAAAAAAGCAACCCCAAACCTGTGTATTAATCTCATCAGTGGTAATAATCACCTTGGCTCTACGATCTTCATCTTTTACGCTGCCCACATCCAGAGAAGCAATTCAGGGGGGGTGGTGGAACTAATATAATATACTTTGGCTGAGCTGGTCTAAACACAAGGGGAGGGTGGTGTCGCGGAGTGGCAGCTCGGTGGCCCTTTGTCACACGCCTCCTTGTACCAATATTGACTTTCTAACACCTACACTTTGTTCTCTGCCTTCCCCGGGCCCGGCTGCTAAGTGCTGCTAAAACAAACATCACATGCTCGGCGGGGGCTCCGACAAGGTTTGCAATCAAGCCCTCTCTAATAACCGCTTAAATACTCTCATCCAGCTTGTCCTTGCTGTTTGCTTTAGGACACGGTGGTTGGTTGTTTTTTTTTTCTTTTATTATTCTTTTTTTCCTTTTTTTTTTTTTTTCCCCCCCTTCTCTTCCCCTCTGTATTTATTCTGCGACAGTCGGAGCTAGAGGTCAAGCAAATGAATTGCAGGTGGTGGGGGTTTTTATTGGTGGTAGGTTTGGGGGGTTTTGGTTTGGTTATTTGTTTTGTTTTCGTTTTGTTTTGGGTTTTATTATGTTTTATTTTCTTAAAAATTTTCTCTCCCTGGGTTGACTCCTGTCGCTGAGTTTGCCTTTTGCCCGTCATCAGAGTGGATGTGGCTCTAAAAGCATTGCCTTCTTGATTTTATTTATTTATTGATTCTGGAGGTTGGGTAATCTGCCCTGAAAAGCATTGCCTTCTTGATTCTATTTATTTATTTGTTTGTTTGTTTGTTTATTTATTAATTCTGGAGGTTGGGTAATCTGCCCTGGATGCAGCTGCTTATTCCCTCCCCTGGCAGGTTCCTGAGAAACAAGATTTTGTTTTAGTGGGAAGAGGGGAATCCACACAGAACTACGTTCCCCCTTTTGCATCCAAGGTCGGTGGAAATGGGACCTCTTGCCCGGGAGAGGCTGGAAAACGAAGCAGAAAAAGCCAAGTAGCCCTTTACCCCTGCCCCCTCCCAGGGCAGCCACTTTCCTTCACCATCCCCAGCTCTTCCCAAGGAAACTGAGTGTTGATGCTGCCACTCGTTGGTTTCTTGCTTGGCTTAAACCCCCGCCTCACCCCCCTGTGCCTGCCCAGGAGCTGCTTTGTCTAGGAACTGGTGGTCCAGGCCAGGCTGTAGGGTAGCTGTGGCTGGGGAGTGACCCTGGTGGGAGCACACACCTCCCCATCTCCTCCAGGTGCCTGGTTTGAGTTTGGTGGACGCATCACCAGT
Source organism: Nycticryphes semicollaris (assembly GCA_013400055.1). NCBI lineage: Eukaryota > Metazoa > Chordata > Aves > Charadriiformes > Rostratulidae > Nycticryphes > Nycticryphes semicollaris. The sequence continues at coordinate 41,728 of VXBJ01004257.1, forward strand.
GTCTTCCACAGCCATATCCCTGCAAAAGCATCCCAGGGTGAGCTCTGCTGTACATCCCCCCCCTCCCAGCCCCCCAAACTCCACATGCCAGGGAGGGGTAGTGGAGGCAGATGCCTACACGGGAACAGGAGCAGTGCCGGAGGGGGTTGGATCTCCAACCACACTTCCAGGCCTTTCCCCACAGAGCTCTGATGACACCCCAACAAGACCAACTTGAATTCCCTCTCCCTAGAGCAGCTCCATCCCCTGTGACCCGTGTCCTGTGCCCTGCACCCAGCCACCCCCACCTTAGCGCTGAAAACCAGAGCTTTGTCATCAAATAACATTTTTGTCTGATTTTGTAGCTCGTGGGGCTTTGTGAAAATCTGTTTGCTCTTGTCCCAAACCACATTGTGTGCCTGTAGCTCGTATTTTGGTGGGGATGGCAAAAAAAAAGTGGTCTGTCCCATCCAAAGATGTGTGGGGCTGTCCCTCCTTGAACCCACTGGAGCCCAACAGTTGTTCTCCAGACTTCCCATCCCTGTGCACAGCCCAAAATTAAAATAAATAGTGATTATTATTTTTTTACAGAGCTAACTCATTGCCGGGGTGGGGACGGGGAGGAAGATGCTCTGCTCAAAAACATCTTGCTTCTCAGAGATGGGCAGAATCATAGAATCACAGAATGGTCTGGGTTGGAAGGGACCTGAAAGACCATCCATGTCTAGTCCTGGGGAGGGTCATCTCCCACCAGACCGCCTTGACCTCACACTAGGCCAGAAATTCACGGAAGGTTCAGATACAGCATCCAGATGGTTTCTGCCCTTGGTGGTGGGAAGCAGCAGAACGTTGTAGCTACTCTGGAGGTGACCCCAAACCCCATCCCACAGAGATGGGCTCCCTGGGGACCCTCCATCCTTCCTCCACACCCACACCTCGCTTTTTAAGCCCCACTCTGACTCCTCTGAACAAACCTTCCCTCCCTTTTAATTCAAGAAAATCTGTTTACGCCTTACAGGGAAGCTGCCACCTCGGGGGAGGACAAATCCCGGTGGTCCCAATCCCTCGGGCACGCTCTGGCCCCGCAGCAGGTCAGTGCAGAGGATGAGGATGAGGATGCGGTATTTAAATCACCAGAGGGGCCGTTTGAATCGGGAAATCAGTAAGTGAGGCGCGAGAGATTGATTTCTAAGTAATTTTTATGGCCGGGGGACTTCAAGCTGTTGTCAATACTTCTGCATAAATAATGAAAACCATTAAAAAAGGAGGTGGGTGGGATGGAGAGAGGGCCCAGGGGGTGGGAGGTGGTGGTGGGGGTTGTGTGTGCTGCAAATCACGCTGCGGGCAGGGAAAGCCACTGGCACACCATTGATTTTTTTCCTCCATGCTGACAGCACCAGTGCCCCCCCCTAACTCCTCAGAGGCACGGCACTTACTAAAGCAGAGCTGATTTAAAAGGAAGAAAAAAACAAATAAAATAGTGAAAAAAGAGGTTACAGTAGGAAATGATGAGTTGGGCTGGATTTATGTCCCATCCCTACGTTGATTTGTAGTTGCAGGAAGCCGATGGGATGCATCCTGGGGGTGGGGGATGTGGTCCTGGCCCCAGCAGGGTGGGGGGATTTTTTTTTCCTCCAGAGGCATTTCAGCATCACCCGTGGGTGCTGCCCTTCACCCAGGGTTCTGTTTATAAACCATTGAGTTGTTTCTTGGGGTTTTTTTTCCCCACTTCCACCTTGCTGGCCGGGCTGATGCCCGCTCTCACCTCGTCCTGCTGAAACAATAGCCAAGGCGGTAGCTGGCACCCGCTCCCGAAACATCCATTTACCTTGGTCTCTGCAATCAAAAGCCATTTATAGTAAATGTGTTTGCTTTGTACTGAATTACTCACGGCGCTGCCAAGTACAACCACACCAGCTGTTAATTAGAGTTTAGCTTTTATTACCAAAAAGTCTGCTCTGTTGATACGGAAAATGGGAATAAAAAGTCATTTAACCTATTGTGATGTGAAAATAAACTATGACTTGTTGGTTTAATTAAATAGTCTATTTATCTAGCCGTCAAAGTGTTTGAGCATACACAGGATTATGAGCAGCATTACGCCGCCTTGTCTCCTGTTGCCTGAATAATCTGTGCTGTTTGAAGTGACAGTTACCTGCTAAATGGCCCATTGAACTCCACCTGAGTCTTCCAGCAGAATTGCTTCCCTTTGCTTCCTATGTCCCTTCACTTTCCTTCCCTTCCCCACACACGCCAAGGAGTTGCCACCTTCGTCCCACCACCCTCCTGCAGTTATTCCTGCTGCACATCCATGGGCATCCCCATCATGTCCCTGTCCGTGTCCGTGTGTTCTCTGCTTCCCAAAACTGTTCCCTCTGGGCTCCTTGTGGGATGTCGCTGTGTGTTTAATGGAGGCAATCACACTGGAGTTTCCAGTTGGGGCTCCATCTTCATCTTATGCATCCTACTCTTCAGGATGGAGCCCATAAAGGTGTTTATTCACTCTCAGATCTGACTGTATTTATGTTTTGCACCTTCTCTTTGTCCCTGCAGCTCTGACTTGGAATCCTGCAATGGTTCGGGTTGGAAGAGACCTTAAAGACCGTCCGTTTCCAACTTGGATCATGAAGGAAAAGACCAGAGAACTGGGACATGGGTAATGGTGAAACCGGCACATCAGGAACCTCCAGCTGGGGAGGTGTGGATGGCAAGGTGGGGAACGGTGTGAAACAGAGCAGCTCCAGCGCTTTTCCTGGGCGGAATGGGGGGGAGGATGAGGGTAAGGGGTTGTTCAGATGTTGAAGGAGAAAAATTGATTTTGATCTGGTGGTGGGAAGGGTAGGGAGGATTGCCTTGGTGCTCCCGGGAGGGCAAGCAGCTCAGCACAGTGGCTCTGGGGACAAAACAGCATCTCGGCACTGGGATACTGAGCAAGGCAGGAATGTAAATCCCAGTGTTTCCAGGGCGCATCTCAATTAGGAAATGAGCTGGTGCTAATGGGATTGGGATGACAGAGGAGCCGGCTGGGAGCTGAGCTGTCAGGTGGAGCGTTGCGAGCTGCCTGGGAGGACACCATGCCTCTTGCTGGAGGGAGTTCAAGGATCTTTACTCATCTGTGGCAGCGATGGCTTTGTTGTTGCTTCTTTTCCTCCTCCCTCTTGGAGAGCGTTTCGCCATCTGCCAAAGCTGGAGGGAAGTCTTCTTGCTGGGCAGGCCAGGGGGAGAGCGGTGGGGTCCCACCAGTGCCGTGAGGGAGGCAGACACGTTTTTCTGTCTCAGTTTTAACATCAAGCAGACCGACCAGTGCCACAAAGAATGTGTTTTACTCTTGGGGATGTGGGGTTGTGCTCCTGGCATGGGTCAGGGGCTTCTGCCTGTCCCTCCTGCCATGTCTCCTCCTGTTCATCGCTCCTCCATCAGACTTGCTTGGCTTGTCACGCGAAGGTGACGAGGAGCCGGGGCAGCCCCATGTGCCAATGCCTCTGTGTGTTGCAGCTCTGCCATCCTGCTCCCATCAAAGAGGGGAGGTGCTGCCAACCACCTGCGTCATCTCCAGCTTCATGGCACTGCCCCTGCCGTGGTGGCAGGAGGCACCAGACAGAGATGGCTTCCCTCTGTCACTCTGGTCCTGGTTTTATCCCCAGCTGAGTTGAACTAGTGCTGGCAAGATCTGGAACAGGGTGTTTTGCTTGGAAGGAGAAGCTGGCAATCAATGGCAGCAACTTTTTAGGGAGACCTTAGAACCCCTTCCAGTCTCTGCAGGAAGTATGGAGAGGGCTCTTGATCAGGGAGGGGAGCTACAGGACAAGGGGAAATGGTTTGACACCGAAAGAGGGGAGATGGAGCTGAGATGTGGGGAAGAACTTGTTTGGTGTGAGGGTGGTGAGAGCCTGGCCCAGGTTGCCCAGAGAAGCTGTGGCTGCCCCATCCCTGGAGGGGTTCAAGGCCAGGTTGGAGGGGGCTTGGAACAACCTGGGCTGGTGGGAGGTGTCCCTGCCCAGGGGATGGCAGAGGGTGGCACTGGGTGGTTTTTGAAGTCCCTTCTGAACCATGCTGTGATATGTCTCTATAAGTTCCACTAATCTTGATGTTGTTCCCCAGGGAACTGGGAGAGGAACCTGTTTTGCCTTGAGCAAGGTGTTACCTGCTCCATCCCACATACTGTGCGTCACACATTGTCCATCAGTGGTCTCCCCCAGGCAGATATGGGAGCTGGGTGCCAGCCTTGCTCTGCCAGTCACTCACTAACCCTTCTGAGGAGCCTCTGCCACCCCAGACCCCGGGATGAACAGGATGCTCCGACCCTGCGGTGCCTCCAGCTGTGAGGAAAAAGCTTCATCAGAGGTCGCTCTTTCTGGTGTCAGCCCGATGTTTCCTCTTTAAATCCTGCAGTGGTGGCACGGAGCACACGTGTCCTACACAGAACTCCGTCTCCACAAGAGCACTAAACTTGTCACGGCTGTTTACTTTTGCTTTCGCACTGTTTGTGTAGTCAGAAGTCTCGATCTCGTATTTATCTTCTCTTAAAACAGCTACAGTTTATAGTTTAAACACATTAATCATTTCCAAGCCTTTAAAGGGCTTTTAAGTGGAGACACTGGTTTTGTTTGCCTTTTAATTTTTATTTCAAGTCCCCCTTCTGAATCAGAAGGCAAGTGCTTTAAAGGACATCGAGGGAGCGCAGCCTCCCATAAACTGCAGGCTGATAAGTATGTCCCATGGCAAAAAGTCACTGTTGGGGGGGGAATCACTGTGCTTTGGGGTGACCCCTTCCATGTGGGTCCTTCTGGCTTGGGCTGGTTTGGCATCTGGTGAGCGGTGCCTGGACCTGCCAAGGTCCTGTAGAGAGGACGTGGCTCTCCTCGGGGTGCTCCTGGGTTCGCACTGCTGCGTCGCCAACCTAGGGCAAGAGCACAGACCATGGGACAAGAGGAAACAGCCTCAGGTTGCACCAGAGGAGGGTTAGGATGGAGATTAGGAAAAAAATTTACAGGGAAAGGGTTATTAAGCACTGGAAGAGGCTGCCCAGGGCAGTGGTGAAGTCATCATCCCTGGAGGAGTTTCCAAGCTGGGCAGACGTGGTGCTGAGGGACACGGGTCAGTGGTGGGTTGGTCAGTGTTGGGTTGATGGTTGGACTCGATCTAAAAAGTCCCTTCCAACCCAGATGATTCTATGATTTGCACCTCTCAGCCAGCATGGTCTTTGGGCTGGTGCATGGGATCGGTTGGCACCTCCTGGGCCAGGGGGACGCTGCCAGCTTGGGTTTGTGTGGTCTGGCTGCGAGGGAGGTGCTAATGCCTCTGGTGGTTGACTTGGCTGAGCTACTCCAGGGCTCGAATGTAGGTTTTTGCAGTCTCTGGGTCTTATAAATAGATGTGGTGGTGCTTTAGCTGAAGGCTAGAAGTGGTCAGAAGTAATGGTGAAGCACAGCCTATCTAAGGACGAGGGGGCTGCAACTTGATGATCTTTAAGGTCCCTTCCAACCCAAACCATTCTATTCTATGATTCTAAGGAGACAACTAATCATTATTTGGGGTCTGTGTTGCTGGTTGCGTTTTATAACTCTCTCGAGCTGCTTTCGCCCGAACCCTGGCAGAGAGGTTGCAGGCTTTGTGGCTGACCATGCCAGGGTGGCTCATAGTTTGGACTAAAAACCTCTCTCCCAGGGTTTTCCAGGAAGAGAGAAACCATAGGCTGTGACTGAGTGATGCTGGCTCTCCTTCAAGGGGCTGCCACAGCCCCGCCGGGGACACGGCGTTTGGTAAATACCAGCACATTTGTTTACTTTACAGGCATTAAATTCTGCCAAAAGTAAGAAAACTTTTCATTTTTCCATCTCTCATAGAAATAATAAGCGTTGTGAGGGACTAATTGCTTGGGGGCATCGGTCAGGCACGCGAAGCCCTTCTTGGCAGCAGCTGGAGCAAAGTGGCACATGAAGGGCTGACTGCATTTGAAGGATGCCCCAAAAGAAGCAAAGAAAAGTCCATGTGCGTTTCATACTGGAAATAACCCAGCAATGGTCAGGAATTAGCCTCAAACCACCCAATTTCAGCCCAGAAGGTGGATTTGCTGGAAGGCAGGGGGGGGAAATGAGTTAGCAGTGATTTCAGCAGGGCTCCAGTGGCGAGATCTGGCTCTCTGGCTCCCAGCGTGGATTTGACAAGCTCCTGGGAGGGCTGTGGGCTCCCAAACCAGGGCATAAATTACGGTGAGGCTTCGTTAGCCTGGCGCTCACATCTGCTGGAGGCAGCCCCGTGCCAGTGCTCTCCCCTACCTAAAACCAAAGCCAGACCCATTTGCTCAGCCCTGAAATTCCTGGAGAGAACAAGACCCCGCTGAGCTGAGGGTGAAACCCAGCAGGAACCCACAGCGTGGAGCTGAGCACGTCTCTTTCCACCCCCAACAGCCATGAGCAAACTCTTCAAAACTCTTCTTATTGAAAAATAAGATTGTGTAATTATCCTTTCTGCACCATCGGTGCTCTGCAGGGAAGGTGACCCGAGCTCCGAAGCCGTGGCCCATGTGAGCCCCATGGGAGGTGGGAGAAGCCTTCAATCCCGGGGAATGGGACACCCTCCAGAAAGCTTTATGGACATGGGAAACTGAGAGTCGGTGAGTTTGTCCCAAATATTCCCCTTTGGGCCAAAGCAGGGGTCAAAGCCCAGATTTCTCAGCATCCTGTTTTGTGCTCTAGTCCCGCGACTGCTCTTTCTTGGGGTTTCTGCACATTTGTTTCTTTTTCTGTTATTCTTGCAATTTGGCTCATGCTTCTGGTAGCTGTAATTACTGCCTCACCTTAAACAGCTTTTCTCCAAAGTGTCTACAGGCTCCTCAAGTTTGGGCTTCCAAAGTTATCATGGCAATAGTGAAAGGAGAGGCAAGAAAGGGCTTGGGGACTAAGCCCATGGATGCTGAGAACCCCTGAGGGCTGCAGTGGCAATGGGCCAGTGGGGAGGAGAGATCCCACATCCACAGAGTATCAGGATGTGGAGTCACCTTGTCCAGTGAGATCCCACATCCACAGAGCATTGGGATGTGGAGTCACCTCGTCCAGTGAGATCCCACATCCACAGAGCATCGGGATGGGGCACCCCACTGCTGGGGCTGGTGGGCTGATAAGTGATGAACCCCCTCTGCATTCTTCTGCCCTTGTGCTGCATCCTCCTCCTCCACATCTTCTCTTTCTCTAGGGCAGAGCCCAGAGGTGTCTCTGGAAATGCAGAAGCGGCTCGGTAAGCCTGTGGTTAATCTGCCCTTGTCCCCTTTATTCTTTGAAATAACAAATAATAAAGGTGGCAATAAATAATAAAGCCTCAGGAGGGGACAAATGTCATGTCTGTAGGTGACTCTCTGCCTGCTGGTCTGCATCCTTTCCCGGGCGATATGGATGGATCATCTCCCACCTGCGAGTGATGCTTAGAGCTGAGGGAGCTGCCTCCATCTGCCCGCTGCTGTGCAAATATTGGCTAATTAAGTGGCAAGAGCCTTATCTAAAGGACACTTGTGATGGTGTTGTTTGTGGCCACAGCAGGTAATGGGGGGGAGGAGGGGGAGGGGNAAAAAAAAAAGAAAAAGTTGGTGTTGGAGCTGGCCAAGGATTTTACCAAAGCTTTTGTGGCCAGGGTTCCTCAAGGGGGGACTCACAGGTGCCTGGAGGTGCCAAGAGAGACCCCAGGACCCATCTCCTGTGGATCTGGGTTGGGTGCAGAGGCCAGGCTGGCTCTGGAGGGTGCGGGGGGCACTGGGGTCCCACCAGTGTAGCTGTGGGCTTCAGAGGAAAGGTGGAACTGGCTGTTTTAACTGCACTGAAAGAAATGATGTCTAGAACCTCAGTGCTTGGAAGGAAGGGAAAAATCATGTCAGAAGCCCTCCAGTTCTCATCTCCATCCCCCCCCAGCAAAGCACCTCTATCTCTGCCACTACCCCCCTGGCTCTTCTGCCTGGTGGGAGGCTTATCCCAGCTCCCACAGCTCATTCCCACTCCCCTGTCCTGCCCCCCCAACTCCCACAGCCACCCCCCCTCCCTGATGCCTGGCTGCTGGGACAGGGGCTTTGAGGTAAAAGGCATTTAAAGCTTGTGAGCTCTGGGGTCTGGCAATAATGAGGTCTGGCTGAGTGGCCACGGCAGGGCTCCCCGGAGGGTGATACATCCTCGTTTCATGTGTGAACTGGATGGCTGCTCTCTGTGCTGTTTATTTTAAGCAATTGTGCTAAATATTGTGAATGATTTCTGTTTACCCGCGGGCGGTGATGCTGAGAGCAGTCCCGGAGGCTCAGATAAGGTTCCCAATAACGTTCAGTGAGACTCTTTCTGGGGAGAAAAAAAAAATATAAAAAAAATAATAAATCTCCTGGCTGTAAAATGTGATGGGCAAACTGAGAGTGCTGGTGACGCTGCTCACACACACTCTTCTTTTTCCCTTCAGAGGGAAGGACAAAGTGGCTGTTTGCCAAGGGGCTTTGGTGCCCTCAGGGTCCATGTGCGCGTTGTTATCTTGTGCCTGGTAACTCGTGATTCCCTCTTGCTTCCTTCATTAATTTCCAGCAAATTAATTTTGTATCTTGCTGTTGAGGTCAGTGCACCAAAAGACCTCTTTTTCTTTTATTATTATTATTTTTTTTAAATATAAAATCACCGGAAATAAGTGAGTCTGGAGGTTAAATGTTAGATTTGCAGCTACAAGACCTTCTCCAGGTCGTGCCAAGCAGCGAGGGGACTCAGGAGTCTCACCTGTATTGCTTTAACTGCGAGGAAAAAAATGTGTAGTTGGTTTTTACCCAAACAGAAAGGGTTTCCTTGGGACAAGGTGGGTGACAAAACTCAGGCCTTTTGTATTGAAACTTCATATTGAAAACCCGTCCTTGAAGCACCTCCCCGGCCCCTGCAGCGCTGCCATTTGTAACGAGTGCTTTTTCCATAAGATGTCAGTGTGGCACCGGAGTTTAGATGCTTGTTTATAAATCCAGCCAGCAGATCCCTCGCAGGCAGAGGCTGGGAAGCCACCTTCTGGCCCGTCACCAAGTTTCAGCTCATCTGCAGCTCACACCGTTAATTTTTTTTTATTGGCAGAGACAGGCGAGTTGCTGCGCTCATCTGGCACCCCGGAGGGACCACAGCTCATCCCTGGTGGGTGAAAACGGGTGCGAGATGTTCCCAGCAGCCCAGGGCTCTCCTCCTGCCCCTGCACCTTCCGTGCTTCGGTCCTACCGGCTCCATTGGGCTTCTTCCACACCCCCAAAAAACCCAGCCCCCAGTGCTCTTTCCTCCTCTCTCTGCGTTTGAAGCAACGAGCGGGGGAAATTCTGGGTGTATTAATAATATTCTGGATCTCTTTTATGCGCCAGATGTCGTCAAAATAGGGAGCAAAAACCAAAAGCCACCCCGCTTAGATGGTAGCCAAAAGCATCACTGACTTGGATGGTCCATGAGAAAGGGAAGGCAGGAATCCAGAAATGTGGGTAAAGGTGGATCATGGAATCACAGAATGACAGGGGGTCAGAAGGGACCTCTGGAGATTATCCAGTCCAACCCCCTGCCAGAGCAGGTTGCACAGGAACTTGTCCAGGCAGGTCTTGAAGCTCTCCAGAGATGGAGACTCCGCCACCTCTCTGGGCAGCTTGGAATATTTGGGCAATGTTTTCTCATGGGATATCCTCCCCCTGGAAACCAACCTGTAGCGAGAGCTGGAGGTGGCCACCCATGGGGCCAGGCCACGTGCTTGGAGCCAAGCGCTTTGCTGGCCGGGCCACTGGCGAGCGCAGAGGGAGAAATCAGACTTATTAGGAAAAAACCAGTCCCACAGCAAACAGGAAAACCATCCAGGGCTCCAAGTCATGAAACACGAGGAACAACCGTGCAAGCCTGTGGCTCTAAAGCAGCAGGGAGCTGTATTTAACTCGGGGCTGTGTCCTGCTGGTTTTGCGCTAGAATTTCTTAAGTATTAAGATTTGGCTGCTAACATGGGACCCAGCCTGGAACTAGAGCCCTGGGTCAGCTTCTCTGGCTCGCCTTAGCCCTGTCCTCCCACAGAGCTGCTGGGATGCTCTCCATGATGCTCTCCACAGTGTTCTCCGGGATGCTCTCCTCGATGTTCCCCATGGTGCTCTTGATGATGTTCCCTGTGATGCTCTCTACAATGCTCTCCATGATGCTCTCCCAAACATTCCCTGTAACATCCTCCACAATGTTCTCCATGATGCTCTCCATGACGCACTCCCCAACGGTGGCTGCAGACCCTTGGGGCAAAAGGAGGAAGGAAGGATGCTTCTCCTCCCCAGCTTGGCCATTTGCAGGGAGGTGGCCTGGTGGTGGCAGCAGCTCCTCTGCTCCTGGTGTAGGCTTAATTGCCCCTGCTGACGAAGCTGTGCTTGTCTTAGCCTTGGATTTACTGGGAAGGAGCTGCTCCAAAGGCTGCTGAAGGCCATGGAAAGCCTCCCGTTGACCTCATTAAGGGCTGGATCGATGCCTAATGGCAGAGAAAGGGTTCTCCCTGCGCAGTGCTGGCTGTGAGCGCAGCGCTCCAGCCCCCACTCTTCCAGCAGCGAGGACTTCATGGGCCTGGGGGGGATTTATTTCCTCTCCGGGTAATGGACACGCTTGGATAGTTCAGATATTGCACAGTCTCCTTTTCCTTCTCCGCTTTCAATTTGATATTTAAATCCAGTAATATGTGTAATAATCTGCATGTCTGGGATTAATCTAACGTTATATGTTTCTTGAAAGCCTTGCTGATCCCGTAGTTAATTTAATCTTTTATTAACATTAACTAGCTCATGTGGTGTCCAGCAAGCCCGGGGAGTACGCTTTCCAATACCAACAGATGACAGAGAGATGAAAATATAATAGCAGATGAATTCCTGCTTTACCACAAAAGCAGGGACGACAACAAGGCTCCGGCAAAGAGCCTTCTCCTGCTCGGGAGAGTATTGTCTCCCAGGCAGAGCACGTACTGTGCCGCTAACGGGAATTGCCAGGAAGTAATACTTATTGTCGAGGCTTTGAAATGGTAAAGGAGGAGATTATTGAAAGGCATATCTTTGGCCTAGGAGCAGCCTGCACTTAACAGCTATCAATGCACAAGTGCCAAGAGGAAAACGTTAACCTCCCTGGTGCCAAAGAGACTCCGCGGATCCATTCTTTGGCTGCGGCGCAACGTTATAAAACAGCAATAATGGCATGCTGGAAAATGGCCATTTCCCTGCTGGAAACACTGCTCTTGTGCAAACGCCAAGGCCCTGCCTCTGGCAGAGGCACGGCTTTGCCGGCACCGGCAGTGTCACTGCGGCAGCATGATGGTCCCTGCCAGCCCCGGGGGACCACCCTGTGGCAATGTCAGGGGTGATCCCCAGCACCTGTGAACATCCCCACAGCTCCCATCCCACTGCAGGCATCCCCGTGGGGTGCCTGGACCCCAGCAGCTCCTTGAGGAGCAGCGGGTGGGTGGCGAGGATGGGCTCCAGGAGGATGGGGGTGGCTGGAAGCCCCCGCTGTCCCTGTCCCGCGCTGCCTGGTCAGCTCTGCATGTGGAACTCGGAGGGAAGCAGCAGTTTCATTAATTTCCAATCAGATTTTTGCTGGTGCTGCTCGCTTCTCTCCCTCCAACAAAGCGGCTCGGTGCAGTTTGCCTGTCTCTGACACATCCCGGTGCTGGGATCACGCTGGCATTGGATCCAGATGGGGAGAGGCTCAGCTCCGGCAGCGCAGAGGGAAGCCATTAGCAGCACGCCCTATTCCAAGGAATTCCTTTGCAATTTCCTCCCCAATTATACTGCTGATCCCCAAGCATGAACCCTCCCCTGGTCTCCTTTTGGTTTGTCTCCCCACTAACTCTCCTGAACGTGCCTACTTTCTGTCCGCTTCATCCTATTGTGGCAGTTTTGTTGGAGCTGGGCAGCCTTGGAAGGTCCTGGTCTGGATGGGGCCATCAGGTGCCTCTTCTGGGATGTGCTGGGAGATGGGCCATGGGGCAGGTGGATCAGGGGGACTTTCTGGGGCTGATCCACCTTCAGTGCAGAGCTCTACAAAAATACGGCACCCATGTGGTGCTGATTTTTCATGAGAGGTTTTGAGTTGCAGCTTTTTCTGAGCCACTTTGGAGGGGATGCGAGAGTTGGACTCTCCAGTCTGGGATGGAAGGTCCTTAATTTCTGTCTCTGATGAGCCTCCATGCTATTGTTCTTGCTCAGAGCTTTTGGTGAGCTCCCCTGTGCATCTGCCTGGGGGGATGTGTGAGCTTCTGTGTCCAGCTCTGGGGCCACCAACATCAGAAAGACATGGAGCTGGTGGAGCGGGGCCAGAGGAGGTCCCAGAGATTCTGGGAGGGCTGGAGCCCCTCTGCTGGGAGGACAGGCTGAGAGAGTTGGGGGGGTTCAGCCTGGAGGAGAGAAGGCTCCAAAGAGACCTTAGAGCCCCTTCCAGTCCCTAAAGGGGCTCTAGGGAAGCTGGGGAGGGACTCTTGGTCAGGGAAGGGAGCCACAGGATGAGGGGGAAAGAATTTGAGACTGAAAGAGGGGAGATGGAGGTGAGATGTGGGGAAGAACTTGTTTGGTGTGAGGGTGGTGAGAGCCTGGCCCAGGTTGCTCCGAGAAGCTGTAGCTGCCCCATCCCTGGATGGGTTCAAGGCCAGGCTGGACAGGGTTTTTTCCCTTTCCCAGCAGAGATTCAATGCCAGCCTGTGTGCTGTGTTTCAGAGAGGTGACCTGTGTTTGCTCCATCCCAGGGGTGATGGGGTGACCGCAGCTGGTGGCCACCACTGGTGACAGGCTGGCTCTGCTCAAGCTGTGCCGCTCCTTGTAGGGGTTTAAAAAATGTGCCTGGGTTTAAAAGCTGTAAATTTGTCTTCTGGATATCCAGCACGGGAATTTTCTTCAGCAGACACGCAGCCCTGCTTTCACAGGCTGCCCAAAAACGAGCACTGTAAGTGATGCATCTGGGAAAGGGGAGGGGTTGTAAATAGCCAGAGGCTGGCAAAATACCGATTAAACCCCAGTTCCCCCAGAGCAAGGCACGTGAAGTCAGAGCGGTACAGGCTGTACGGGCAGGGAAGTGACCAAAAAGAAGGAGAAAAAAAAAAAAAAAAAAAGGAAATGATATAAACAGGAGGGTAACTGGGGTTTTCACTGGTTTAGTGAGAAGTTAGCAAATGAGGTGGAAAAGGCCAGGTTCTGTTTTTTGAGCCGAAAGCTAGAGTCAAAAGTAAACTTTCGGAAAGTGTGGTCTCCTCTGAGGTCTGCACCGCGGGGCTTTCCAAGCCTCAACTGCTTTTGCTGGGCTAATAAAAGTTATGAAAAGAGAAGGAGAATACGTAGTGGAATCGGGCCACTTGAGAGCCAGGACCTGAGCTGAAACTTCAGATCTTGGCCCAGCTTTAAAAAAAAAAAAAAAAACAAAACCCAAACAAAACCAAAAAAACCCCAACCCAAAAAACAACAGACCAAACCCCAGCTTGTGGCTCCAGACGGGGGCAAGATGCAGTAAGCTGTGAGGTCTGGGCTGTGTGTTGCTGGCAGACCCCGGGCAGCTCCATCCCCTGCCAAGTTCCAGCAAGGTCTTTAAATTTTTTCAGGTGTGGGCCTGGTTTTAATTTGGTTTGGGTTGTTTTGGGGGTTTTTTGGTTTGGGTTTTTTTTTTTTTTGGCTTTGAGAGAAGGTGCACCAGCGTGTGCACAGGGAGGTGTCAGGGGAAGGGGGGTTGTGGTGGTGAAGCAAAGGCAGAGGAGGTGGAAAAATCACAGTCTGGGAAAAAAATTGGCTTTTACATCCGTCTGGGGAAGGCAGGTAATTAGTGCAGAGTCACCACACCAGGGAGAAGTCGTCAGTGCTCAGGTTTGAGCAGGTGAGGGAATATTAATGAGATCTGCTAATTTTCACCTTATGACAAACCCAAGTAGAAATTCAGGATTTGGTGCTGGGAAAAAAAAATCCTTCTCCAGCCCTGGAGCCTTCTGCCCAGTCTGGATGAGGAGAGCAGCTCATGATGGGGCAGGATGGTCCCTCGATGGTTTGTACAAAAACCTGCAGGGGTCAATTTGGTCAATATTTTAAAGTTTGGGCTTTAAAACAGTCCAGTCCCAGCCCTGCATTTCTTGTGTGCTCGGCACTTGCACGGACTCTCAGGGTTTTGTGTGGTTTAAGTGTGTGCCCACGGGGTACACACACACGGTATCCATTGTGTAACCAGTGATGTCCCCCAGGGGTCAATCCTGGGCCCAATCCTGTTCAACATACTCATCAGTGATCTGGATGACTGGATGGAGAGTATCCTCAGCAAGTTCACTGATGGTACCAAACTGGGAGGGTTGGCTGACACTCCAGAAGGCTGGGCCACCATCCAGCATGACCTGGACAGGCTGGAGAGCTGGACAGAGAAGAATCTCACGAGTTTCAGCAAGAGCACGTGTAGGGTCCTGCACCTGGGGAGGAAGAATTCCAGGCACCAATAGAGGTTAGGGGCAGACCTGCTGGAAAGCACTTCTGAGGAGAAGGATCTGGGGGTCCTGGTAGATAGCAAACTTTCCATGAGCCAGCCATGTGCCCTGGTGGCCAAGAGGCCAATGGAATCCTGGGCTGTGTAGGGAAGAGTGTGTCCAGTAGGTTGAGGGAGTTCATTCTCCCCCTCTGGTCTGGTGAGGCCACAACTGGAATGTGTCATCCAGATCTGGGCTCCACAGTTCCAGAGGGACAGGGAACTACTGGAGAGAGTCCAGGGTAGGGCAACAAAGATGATGGAGGGGTTGGAGCATCTCCCTGATGAGGAAAGGCTGAGAGAGCTGGGGCTCTTTAGCCTGGAGAAGAGGAGGCTGAGGGGAGACCTTCTTCATGCTCCCAAGGATCTGAAGGGTGGGTTGAAGGAGGATGGACCTGGACTCTTTTCAGTGGTTCCCAGTGACAGGACAAGAGGCAACGGGCACAAGCTGGAACACGGTAAGTTCCATTTGAATATGAGGAAAAGCTTCTTTGGGGTGAGGGTGTCAGAGCCCTGGCAGAGGCTGCCCGGGGAGGGTGTGGAGTCCCCTTCTCTGGAGACCTTCAAGCCCCACCTGGATGCAGCCCTGAGTGATGTGCTCTGGGCAGCCCTGCTTTAGCAGGGGAGTGGGACTGGGTGGTCTCTAGAGGTCTCTTCCAGCTCTGACAATTCCCTGATTCTGTGATTTTATGGACGTTTGGGGGCATGGGATGCAGCTTCCCTGCTGCCAGAGGACCTCCAGCTGGGCTGGAGTTTTCTTTGTAGGAGACATCTCTGTAAATAAGAGCCTTGGTGGGTGGTGAAGTGGGGTCTGGGGAACTGGTCTGTACCCGTGCAGGACCCGCCCTCTCCCCAAACCCCTTTCCAGGGTAAAGCTGCTTGAAAGGAGCTTTTCTAATCAGCAGCATAATCACTCTCTTTCAACTCAAGGTGTCTTTATTGCGCTCCAACACATGCCCTGGTATGTCTTATTGTCTAATGGGTACTTGGCATATCCTTGGTACAAGCCTGTTTGGGACCCATTGGAGATAAACTCCTCCTCCATTAACATCAACTGGAAGTTTTTATGGGATTGATGAAAAACATACCTGGGACAAATCATGGGTTTATGTCTTGGAGAAGTAAGACCTGAGAGGCCTCCAGACACGCAATGAGAGAATCATCCAGCATTAGCGTGAAGGTATAATTTGTCTCTCATCCTCTTTAACACTGGGCTGAGGGATACTTTCTAGGTAAATATAACATTCAGCTGTCTTCTTGGCACAGCGGACGAGGGCAAATCCACTTCCTTGGCAGGTTATAATGATATACATTAGCCACCCAATTTAGTGAAAAATATTGTTTTCTCCTAATTAAGCAAATTGTTGCAAGCTAGGTCGCTGACTCCGGGGGAAGTTACAGTTTCTGCCTTCTAGGCTTGCTGACGAGAGAATAGATTTATCTCCAATTCAGATCACTGGAGAGGGTTCTTGGTGTTTTATTACCACATGCAACTTTCTGGCTGTTACTAGGAGATTAATGAAGAAGGGAGGGCGGGGGGGTGAGGGGAGTTCAGCAACAGTCTGTGCATGACAAATATTAATTACATTTCATTTCATATGCAGATGATGCAATCAGCTGTGCAGCGCTGGAGATAACACTTTTGTCTAGGTTTGTTTTTTGACCTTGAGAGGCCACATTCTCCCCCCCCTTCCTCCCCTTTCCTTCTTCCTACACATCAGAATTCACATCTTAATTACGCTCTGCGATTTGAGCTCCCTTTCATATGCGCAGATTAGCGAATGTTAACAGGCGGGATAGACAAGATAACTACCTGTGGGTCAGCTAACTCTCACCCTGGAAGCATCCTCGCATGGGACAGTCCCCACTGCTCCAGGGAGAAGGAACCACCACCAGCTTCTCCTCCCACCAGCTTGGAGTTGCCTTGTCAGGCCACACTAACGAACTCTGCCGTCTCACACCCACCGGGGATGAGCGGTGGCATTTGGCTAGTGATGGTCTGGGCACAGCAACACCATGAGGAGGTCCCCAGCACCCTGCAGGCGTCACCTCCTGCACCTGAGAGCCATCAGTGGTGGGGAGGGGGGAAGGTGTTGGGGTGTCAGCCCTAGTGCTCCTGCAGGGAAGGCTGGGCTGGGCTGGGCTCCAGCGTGGCAGGGCTCGGGGGATGCTATTAGTAATATTCAATCAATAATATTCATGAAGTTCAACCAGGCCAAGGGCAAGGTCCTGCACCTGGGTCACAGCAATCCCAGGCACAAATAGAAGTTGGGCAGAGAATGTATGGGGAGCAGCCCCGAGGAGAAGTACTGGGGGGTGTTGATGGGTGGGAAGCTCAAGAAGAGACAATAACGTGCGCTCCCAGCCCAGAAAGCCCCCCCACACCCTGGGCTGCATCCCCAGCAGCATGGCCAGCAGGGCCAGGGGGGGTTCTGCCCCTCTGCTCTGCTCTGGGGATACCCTCCTCCCCTGGTGCTGCCTCCAGCCCTGGGGCCACCAACATCAGAAGGACATGGAGCTGGTGGAGCGGGGCCAGAGGAGGTCACAGACAGGCCGAGAGAGTTGGGGGGGTTCAACCTGGAGAAGAAAAGACTCCAGGGAAAACTTAGAGCCCCTCCCAGTCCCTCAAGGGGCTCCAGGAAAGATGGGGAGGGACTTGTGATGAGGGGGGGGAGAGCCCTAGGATGAGGGGGAAGGGTTTGGCACCGAAAGAGGGGAGATGGAGCTGAGATGTGGGGAAGAACTTGTTTGGTGTGAGGGTGGTGAGAGCCTGGCCCAGGTTGCCCCGAGAAGCTGTGGCTGCCCCATCCCTGGAGGGGTTCAAGCCCACGCACGTATGTATCTGTATGTATGCATATGTGTAATTAGAAGTGTCTTTAAGCATCCCAGAGCAAAAATGGAGCTAGCAAAAGGTGTGAATTTTCTTAATATCCCACCCCAGTAGCCCTTGGCTGGAATTGCAGCTTTTTATTAACATTTGATTCAAAGCCTTCATCCACGCTAGTGGGGTTTTTTTCTGTCTTTAAGATCTTAGTGCTTATAGATGTCATCACCCCTGGCTTTTGTTTCACTCGGTGAGTTCTGGCAGGCTCTGGGAAGCGGTGGCCATTGATTGTTCTAAAGGAAGCCCCTCTGTGGATGGGGAGCTGCCGGCCCCGGGTAGCGCTTGGCGAAGCCGCCCCGGTGCTACCGCGCTATAAATAATCATAATGTAAAGAGACGCTGTCAGCTTAAATACATCAGGCTTGTTTTCTCACCGAGTGGCAATTTGCTCTGTCATTTATAGTTATGCAAAGTAAGGGTAAAATAGTAATATCCTCATCTGCTAATAGCTTACAAGCGGCTCGTGGGAGGGGGAATGGCTGTGCCGAGCCGGGGAGAGGAGCGTCGGGCGGCAAGAAGCCTGGAAACTCCTCCTGTCTGGCACCCTGGGCTCCCACAGCCCATCGCCTGCTCAGACTTCTCCACTCTGGTGTGTTTTCTCACTGCTCATGTTCCCCCTGGCCTCTTGGGTTTGTTTTCCCAGCCCTTTGCACCCTGGGCTCATGCTTTTTCTTACGCTTTTATGTGAGGTTATTCTTCCAGGCGCTGGTTTTATATCAGAATCATAGAATCCTAGAATGGTTTGGGTTGGAAGGGACCTTAAAGACCATCCAGTTCCACTCCCCCTGTCCTGGGCAGGGTCACATCCCAGCAGAGCAGGTTGCTCAAAGCCCCATTCAGCCTGGCCTTGAACATTTCCAGGGCATGTTTTATACCTTCCAGTTTGGAGGTTTGGCCTATACCATTTCCATAAATTGCACAGATTCTGACAAAACTGCCAGATTCTCACAAAAAAAAAAGGCCACTGAAGAGGCTTTGGGAATATGAGGACTAAACGAGGATTTTTTGGCTCTTCTTGCTGTTCCCAAGGTCAGGGCGACCCAGGTTTTGAGGACAGTTGGGTCTGGGAGTGTGAGTTTCTGATGATATGGGATTGTTTAAGGCCACACAGTCAATCCCTGGTTGTGGGTTGGCTTCAGAGTGGATCCATGGGGTGTCCAGAGCCATCGGCACTTGGAAGCAGGATTTAACGTCCAACAAGCCCTAAGATACAGCAGCCACAGCCCCAGATTCCCCGTGGCGCAGGGGAAGGAGAGGCTGGGACACAAGACCCAAATTTCACCATAAGTATTTCTTTCCACCCTTTGTCCCTGATGCCCAGCTTGAGCATCCTTCTGCCTGGCTCTGCCCTGGGTTTGGTGCCTAATGTGACCCCTGGGCATCCCCCCGGTAACATCAAGCTCGTCCCTTGGGATGCTCTGCTCCCCCCAGAGCAAAATTATCCATCGAGGATTTAATTGATTCACCATTTTCTGCCTTCTCCTTATAGGTACGAGTGTTTTCCTAACCCTTCTAATTCATGCAGACTTGTGTTTTCCACTCTGGGCCTCTTTCTCTCTTTCTCTCTTTCTCTCTTTCTCTCTTTCTCTCTTTCTCTCTTTCTCTCTTTCTCTCTTTCTCTCTTTCTCTCTTTCTCTCTTTCTTTCTTTTTCCCTTCCTCTGTGCACAAACAGACAAGATAGCTTAAGAGCTCTTATCTGCAAAGGGGGAAAAAAATAGTCTTAATCCCCATTTAATAACATAATATCAGCAGGTAACATGTTCAATATGGCAAAAGAACTCCAGCACCAGGTCAATAGGGTAGCTATAATTTTTAGCAATAAACAAAGCCTGCTTTTAATTACTTCTGTGAAATTGCTTGATCCATGCATGATTAAATATTCATTCTGTGTAACTAGACAGTTTCTTTGTATATAGATCCATATTAAATTTAGCTGGCATCCTGCCCACACAACACATCTAATAAATTCCTTTTAATGTGCTGCAGGCTTTGAAGACGTTTTCCCTCCCGTCCTCCTTCCCCCTCCCAATATAATTTGTATAAATAGCTGATGTCTCTGCCTTACCTGGGCAACCGCGCGCTCGGGACACACATGGAATCTTTTAGGAAGGGAAATGATGGTATTTGGGGGGGAAACATGGGAAAAATAAACCTTCTGATCGCTCAGTGATGGATCTGCTTGGGGGAAAAAGTGACTCTCGGACCTTGTTTTATTTTCCCCTGGCTTGCCAGCTAACTACTTTGGCAGTGTGTGCAAGAGGGGAAAAAAAAAAATCCCTCCTTTTAAAGTAAAGCCAGGGCTGATGTAAATATTTATGTAATATTTTATTACAATCCGAATTTACTTCTTGATTGAAAACATTTCCTAGTAACCTTCTGGAAAATCAAATTAATATGTAATTTAAGCGTCTTGATTTTTTTTTTTTAATAGTGGTTTTACAGGGAATGCTGCTGTCCGTAGGCAGGGCAGAGAGGCTGGGGCTGGAGGTGCGTGGTGGGTGCGGGATGCCGGTGGATGAGCAGACCTTGCCTGGGGGTTTAAAGCCCTGCTCAGGAATGAGCTGCATCTTTGGGGAACCCTCCAAGGGGCTCCCTAGGGCTGGGGGGAGCTCAGCCCGTTGCCAGCAGCAAACCCACGCTGCTTTTTTCTGTCTCTCTTTAATTGCACAGAGGCGTGTTGATCGATACCGTGCAACGTTGACCCGAGCCAAGCGCAAGGAAGCCAACACAGGCATCTCACAGGGGTGGTAATTAAGAGATTTGGGATGTTCACCCAAACACAACCAGCCCAAGCATTTCTTCCCATGTTCCTGGCAGCAACATGGAGCTCCTGGCTCCTGGTTCCCCTCCCAGAAATGCCTCCAGTCCTCTGTCCGATCTGTGGGCTGTTGTGCAAGCTCTGTTAATGCTCTGCTGCTGACGCCGTTCCAAAAAGTGTAAATATTTGCATGGAAGAGGTGATGGGTGAGCTGCAACCGGGTGAAACCCGGCCATGGGCTTCCCAGGTGTGTGCATGGGTACAGGGGAGCACTGGACAACCCAGCATCTGGTGATGTTCGAGGGACATTCCTGCCTGCAGCCTGCCCTGCGGCTGCCTGCCCATGCCGACACCTCTCCCAGTGTCCCGCTGGCTCTGGTAGCACCAGGGGGTCCAGGCATGGAGGATATTGAAGTTCTCCCCGTTATTGGACTGGGGCTGGCTGGGAGTGTGAATGGCTTTGAGATCTCTGCCTCAGCTGATGGGAATCACGGAATTTAATCAGTTCCAGCCGAGGAGCAATGTGCTCTCACTGGGTTCCTCTGGCACCTCCTGTCTAACCTGTGGGCATCAAAGAAACCTTCCCCTGAATCTTCCTCCCTTCCAGCCTCAGGCAGGAACCATGAGTGGAGACACCCAGCTGTGATTTAGAGGCTTCAAGTGATGGCAAAATGATTTGCCTGAGCAAACGGCAGTGATGGTTTGTGCTCCTCTGCTTCCAGAGAGAAGAAGAAGAAGGTCATACCTTCCATCAGGTTCAGCTCCAACTTCAGCAATGCCTTCAAGTAGCTGACACGGGTCCCCCAGGTGACTGTGGCACTTGAGGGTCTCAGGGTGCTCCAGCACACATTGATCCCACCGTGGAGGTCTCTGAGCTAAGCCTCTCTCTGTCTGTGTCTCCTTTTCTACCACAATCCTCTTTCTTGCTATTGCAAATGGAATGGAATAGCCAGAAGAATTTAAAATTAATTGCATAGTTGCTTCTGGCATCAAGGCTGCCTTGTTTAATGGAATCTAATTCAGCAGAACATAATTACTCAATGGGAAAAAAAATAAATAATCCCTTAAATAACCATATCTGCACTGATAAGGTTAAATCCAACCCCTCTTCCAGACACACCAGCCGAGAGAGTGGTTTGGCTTGTACTTGGAGACCTTTCCTTACCTGCGGGACCGGGTCAGGGTCTGAGGGGGCCTGAGCCCCTGGGGCTGCTCCTCAAAGCTCTGTGTATCCCCTGCCCGCCTCTTACAGCCAAATTTATCCCAGGAACAGTCCCGTTTCTGACTGAATTCACACCATTAATTAGCACATGTGTTTCAGGCTGGGACACTCTTTACACATTATCTCCTCTGGCAGCAGCTCCTACAAAAGACTTTCTCCGCTTTTCTCCCCCTGCCCGCACACCCCCCTGTCTCTACTTTTCATCTCACATTCAGGCTTTTCCCATCAAAATAAAAGGATGTTTCATCTAATGAGGATGCCACTAGTGTTTAGGAAGCGTTGTTTTTATTGTGTGGTACTAAAAAAGAAAACAAGAAAGAAAAAAGAATTCCTCGGAGGCCCAACACTTAAGGCTGGAGTAACAGACTGCTTTTAAATTTGCTTATATAGGAAATATAGGAGTTGTAATGAGCAGGCAACTGAACTAAATGACTGGCAAGCCAATTAGCTTGCTTTAAAACATTGTGTTCATTAGAATGAAAATAAAGCCAAACTTTTAAAAGATAATTGCATCTTTTAAATATGGGTATTCTTGATCAGCGGCTGTCTCATAAATATGCATTATTATACAATCCTCTAAAAAAAACCCCCATGCTCCCATTAATAGGAGCACAAAAAGGGCTCTAAGTGTTTGGATTTATGACATGAAATGAAACTAAACAAAAAAAAAGGTAACAAAAGGGAAGAGATCTTGACTTAAAAAGCTCAGCCTGGCACTTAGCTGTCCCCTGGTGTGGGATGAGGTCCAGTGGGGCTGGCGGTGGAAGGGACGGATGCTGCACTGTCCTGGGACCCCCAACCAAGGATGGAGCCTGTGGACCTGGATCGGCACCGGGAATTCCCCCCCTGGATACTGCAGGTAAGGGATCATGAAGCTCATGCCGGCAGCATGTCATCTCTTGGCACATTGCTGCCTGGTTGCAGTCCCTCAACAGCAGTTGAGGTCCCCCCATGCTGTCTCCATCACAACCCGGTCTTGAGGTGGGTGTCCTCCAGTAGCATCCATCCTGGGCTGAGCCCAGGAGGTAACACTGAGCCTGGATAATCAAATAGTGTGTGATTGATTAGGACCTGGTGTGTGCCCGGGGTGGGGAGGACACCCAGCCACGGTGGTCAGGGCCATGATGTGACTTCACATTCCCATGGCCTTCACTGGTGTCCCCTGAGGATGAGGAGCAAGAGACTGGGAGCAGATGGAGCATTTTCCCAAGCCCCCACCACAACGACTGCTGTCACCTGTGTCCCTGTGCCCCAGCTGGGATGCCCACGGCCACACTGGGAATCCCAGGAGCAGATTATGGTATAAATTTGGGGCAGTCATGGCTTTTGTCTTGCTTGACCCCACCGTGGGTGTTCTAGCTCTGCAATCCCATGCTGGTCTTCCCAGTACTGAAGTGGAGACTTGACCTTGCACTTCTCCATCTGCTTTTGACTCAGAAATATCCACTTTCCAGGAAAAAGGATGGACGTAGAAATACGTGACAAATGCTGGCAAACACCACTGTTGAAAACCCCTCGGTGGGGTGGAAGAGGGGAATGCAGGGCAGCGGAGTCCCCGTGATCTGCTTAATTGCCTCAGTGAGGGAGACAGGGGAGGAAACCACCCCCCTGCCTTGTGGTTCCGCAGCTTCCTGCTGGCTCAAACAATTTCCTCATTTTTATAACCCAACGGAGAGCGTGTGATGAATTACCTAAAGTGGGAAAGTTTGAAAAAGTCTTTAATTTTGCAGTTGTCCCCAAGTTTGCCCCGTCTGACCCAAGAGCAGGACTAAGGCCATCCCCAACCCCCTCTAAAGCATCCCCAGGTGACAAGTAGGATGAGACACCTGCCAGTGTCTGTGCTTAGAGCCAGTTTTGACATCAAAACCATAAATGTCTTGCAACAAAGCTGGGGGTTGGTCTCTTCTCCCAAGGAACAGGCCATGGGACAAGAGGAAACAGCCTCAAGTTGTTCCAGAGGAGGTTTAGGATCGATACTGGGTAAAATTCCTTCAACTAAAGAGTTGTGAAGCCTCAGAAAAGGTTGCCCAGGGCAGTGATGGAGGGATTTAAAAGATGGGTAGATGTAGTGATTAGAGATATGATTTAGTGATTTTTTTTTTTTCAGTGTTGGGTTGACAGTTGGACTTGATCATCTGGTAGGTCCCTTCCGACTGGAACAGAGTGCCCAAAGAAGCTGTGGCTGCCCCATCCCTGGAGGGGTTCAAGGACAGGCTGGACAGGACTTGGAGCAACCTGGGCTGGTGGGAGGTGTCCCTGCCCAAGGCAGGGGGAGTGGAACTGGATGATCTTTAAGGTCCCTTCCAACTCTCACTATTCAGTGATTCCATGATTCTAACCAGCTGCTGCTCAAACTTGCAGAGTTTAGTCCTCGTGTCCTTGAGGACTGGCCTTTCCAGTGGCTTTTGCTGCACCAGGGGGTCACTCCCCTCCTGCTTTCTCTCCACTTACCTGCAAAATCAAGACTTAAAAGACTTATTTAGTTGCCAGACAAGAAGAGACACGAGTTAATCAATGTATGTATGATATTCTGAGAACCTAAAGCGCGCACATTAATAAATTATTGTTCTGTTCTCACTGAAGTGCTGTAGGTTCAGCCTGACAAGGCGGCACGACGCCGACTAAGTGCAGCGTGACACGGAACCAGCGGCACGTTCCTGCTGCTTATTTTTCCTCATTATTCCAGTAATAAGTTGTTGTTATATGATAAAACAGGATAATTACCAGCTACCTTTTGGAAGGCAGCTGTAAGCAACAATTGCAGACTCTATAGCAGCTTGAATTCATTTTCTGCCATTTTTTGCTTTCTTTTCCAATCTCTCTCAGGGTAAATAGGCTCCTGCAGCTCCTGCCATTTTTGATTCATTCCTAGCTTTGTTAAGAAAATGAAGCTTCAGAATTGAGCATCTTGTCAGTTTGGTGACTTGCGGATGCTGCGTGTGTAGCTGGGAATGCGCCAAAGATGATGCTCCTCGGGCTGTGTCTGACACCACTTTCGGGACCTGGAGAAAGGTATTTTTTTTTTCTCTCTCTCTTTCTGCCCTTTGTGATGTCCCAAAAAGTGAGGGTTTCTGATGGTGGGGCTGGACCAGGGCTTTCTACAGCTGCACAAAGGGCAGAGGAACAGCACGGCAGCACCTGTCCCATAGGACAGACGTAGCAGAGCTGGGGGAGGCACCGGGACGTGACAGCAGGAAATGTGGCCTGAACTTTCCAGAGGCTTTTAAAGCTCTGAGGAAGCTTTTCAATAACCCGACCTCCATTTATTTTTGTTGCTGTGTGGCTGCACCAGAAATGGCCAGAGAGATTTAAAATTGCTCCCGATTAGGAAATGTTGGAGCATCATCCAGTGCCGCACATTCTTCTTCTGTCTGTCTTAGTTATAAGCTAAACCCATGGAAATTGGATTTATAATAGAAATACCAGGACAATCTTCACTCCTGTGCTGCTGGCTGCTGCTGTGGTGTATTTCTAGTGCATCTTCTCTCCTTCCCTCCTGGCTCCTCTCTCTTCCCCGCCCATGGATGCTGCTCTTCACCTCGTGTCTCTATGATGTGAGTGTCTTTAAAAACCCAGCACCCCTTTATTAAAACCCACCCCCATCCCCAGCTCCCCCCCCTGGGGTGTCCCCACCTTGCTCTTGCTTCAAATCATGGAAATTTCCTTCTTTTCCACATCCAGGAGGTTCAACTCTGCTCCCCAGCCTGCAGGGTCCTTTCTTCCTTGGTGCCCAAAGGATGACTCCCAGTGCCCATATCTCCAAGGATCAGCCAAGGCACAGACAGCCCTGGGAACTCACCCGTGTGATGGGACATACCAGGAGGAAGGAGAACCACGCATGTGTTGTGAGTCCCAGTAGGCTTTTTCCATGGTTGGAGCTGGATTTTGGTGGCTCCTCATTTTTGTTTTGCCTGTCTCTGGTGGCCGTGCCCTGCTGATCATGTTTCTGTGGGGAGTGACACATTCCCAAATATCTCTTGGCTGTTTCATGCTAGCAATACTCTTTGGGGACATCGGGAATCACAGGATAATCACGGCAGGAAAGGACCTCTGAGATCACCGAGTCCAACCATACACAAAGACACAACCCACTCCCTACAATCTCAGACACTGAAGTGCCACATCTACTCCTTTCTGAAATACCTCCAGGGATGGTGACTCGACCCCCTCCCTGGGCAGGCTGTTCCAGTGCCTGACCACTCTGTCAGGAAAGTCATTCTTCCTGGTATCTCATCTGAACCTCCCCTGCCCCAGCTTCAGCCCATCTCCTCTGGTCCTGCCATTATTCCCTTGGGAGAAGAGGCCGACACTCACCTCTCTACACCCTCCTTTCAGGGAGCTGTAGAGGGCAAGGAGGTCTCCCCTCAGCCTCCTCCAAACTAACCATGCCCAGTTCCCTCAGCCTCTCCTTATAGGATGTTTCTATAGACCCTACACCAGCTTGGTGTCTCTAAGGAAGGTGTCCCCATGAGGAACATGTCCTCGTTGGCTGTTGCTCCACACTTCTCCTCCCAGCTACTCCTTTTGCAGATCACTCACCTGTTTTGAGCAGTTTGGCTCCAAACTCTTACCATCTTTGGCCTGAAAGTCCCAGAAAGTGATTTCCTGAGAGGAACAAAGCTTGGAAGGTTTAGATCCCAGGTGATGAGATCTCTTTCTCGGATGTGGGGGGTTCCAGATGCAGAGCCCTCTCTGCCCATGGCTGCAGGAGCATTGGGACAGGGCCTGGCCTGGGTAGCCCAGCGAGGGCTTTAGCAGACAACAAAATACCTCAGTGATGCTTTAACAGCAGATGATCTTGCTGTTAGCTCCATTTGCTGAAGGAGATAGTGGAGGGGGTGGGGGGGGGAAATGCATTATCGGGTTTTCCTCCCAGAGACATTTTGCTTTCTGGTTGGTTTCACAAGCTGCGGTGACTGGAGCAGCCCACTGCGGTGCTGAGTGCTGCCTAAGTGGGGCCTGGCATTAAAGAATAATGCTAATTTTTCTTAGGAGTTGGCAGCACTAATGGCTTTCTTGATTACGCTGCGTGCTCTGTCCTTCTGCTGGGCCACGGAGCCGCGCTCCAAGGGGAGAAGGAGGAAGGGGCAGGGATACCCTCGCCCAGGGTGGCATGGCAGTGCCCGGTGACGAGGATGGGTCACCCCCACCTCAAAACAGCACCATAAATCTCACTTGCACCGTGTGTTTGACAAACTGGGACCTATCTCTTTTTTTTTCATGCTTTTTTTTTTGTTCCCTGGGGGTCACTGGAAATTTTCCCGGTGGATTTCAGGGAGGTGGATGGATGTGACCCGCCAGTGGTGAAAGTGAGGAGGAGAGGGTGGGCAAAGCTCAGGACATGGAAGCCACCTCTCAAAACTGTGAGGGCTTGGCACGCCGTGAGCTCTGCCCGGGTTTTGTGCCGTCGGAAATGTAGCCTACTTGGGTTTAATAATTAATCGGGGCTTTATTTAAGCCCTTGGCTACAGCGTTCTGCAGCAATGAGTCATCAGATACCTTCTTATAATGTGTACACTGTAATTTTTATTAGAAGGCACTTCTTGAGCAAAAAGCTGGTCGTTACCTGTTTGTCTCCAAACCCGTCATTAGCTACTATGTATTGTGGGTCAGTACACAGGCATAAACCAAGCTTTTTTCCTCTCTTTCAATGATTAACCCATCTATCAACAGCGTCTGTTTAATATCTCTCACTATAAACAGTCATTATTTGCAAGTATAGCCAGATGGGCAGATAATTTAAAACATAACTTTGAATCAATTTAGTTTTTAGAGGTCTAAATTTACAAAAAAAACCAAAACAAACCCAAAAAAACCCCACCAAAAAAAAAAAAAAAAAGCATAGAAATGCCCATGCAATCACACGCCCAATTTGTGTGCGTAATTACCTTGATTACATGTGTGCTTGTGGTAATTGTCACCACAGATGGTATTTGGACGCATGAACGGTCACTTTTGCCTGCGAAACCTCCCGGCGTCCCACACCAGGGTAATTGCACATGCAAATTAAATGTCTGCCTCGTGGATGCTGCGCTGCAGAGCACGACGGGCAGCGCCTGAGCCAGGGCCTTTGGTAAAGTGACAGGGCCTTTGGTAAAATGACAGGGCCTTTGGTAAAGTCACTTCACCCTGGAGAAGTGACAAGGGAGTTCCAGGGGTGGCCAAAAGGCACCCCACCTCAGCTGGGAAATGCCAGGGGCAACTGGCAGCAAACGGGTGCTGGGGTAGTGCCGCCTTTTGTTGGTATTGGCTCTGGTGGGGGATCACCCCATCTGCTCTTTTCCACTTGGAAAATCCATCTTCAAATGCCTTTTTTGAGGTAATGTCTTCGGCAGGGCACACAGGATGGGTGCAGAGAGCCAGGGCTCGGCGTGCCCCATGGGAAGGCACACCCAAGTCTGGCCCTGCAGGGTGCAGGGGGTGAGCACAAAGCTCTGAGAGCTGGGGTTTACCCCAGGCTGTGCCACTCCCGAGGTACATCCAGGTGACACCCCATTAGTGCATCCCTGTGCCATCCTGTTAGAGCATCCCTGTGCCACCCCATCACTGCATCCCTGTGCCACCCTGTTAAAGCATCCCTGTGCCACTCCAACAGCACATTCATGTGCCACCCCATCACTGCATCCCTGTGCCACCCCATTGTGCTACCCCGTTAGCCCCCCAGCAGCTCTGGAGGCCACTGCCCCTGCTTGCTGCAAGCCCCCGTCCTTGGCTTAGAAGAATTAAAGATGCCTGATGCGGTACTTACCAGGGGAGGAGAGAGAGACTTAGGAGGCAGTCTATCTAAAAGTTATTATTAATTTTTATTGCTGCATGGATTTAGAGATTTGGAAGAAGATAAATTCCAAACAGACATCCATTACCGAACCGACAGTGTAGCTTAAAGATAACATTTACATTCTGACGGTGTTTATATATATCTGATCCCACTCAATCTGCTCCCTGTTCAAACTTTTTGCCACCTTCAGAAGGATCAATACCTACATCAAAGGTTATATGAAGGTGGCCAGATTCTTTTAAGCTGTTTGCACAGCCCTCAGTTTGCTGTGCTAACACAGGCTGGTACTTCTTCCAATAACTCTGTTTGCCTTGTATTAGGGCTGTTTGCTGAAACACCTACCAGAATCCAATAGAGGACAGGCTTTCTAAACATTTGGTCACATCTGTCAATCAATAACACCAATCGGTTTCCTGATACAAACAGCAAACTCTGCCAAACCTAATATTTGCCCAAACTTTTACTGACTCTTGCTGGTTTTAAACAGTAAAAGGCAACTGAGCAGACATTAGTGCAGAAAGGTTCTCACTAATATTTAACTCTGGGCAAACAGAGAATAATTCCAGCAATGAAAGGAGCAAAAACAAACAGTGTAATTATTGTCCCCTTTTTATTTGAGATAATTTGCTTAAATGTACAGCTATTATCTGTTAATATGGCGAGGGATAATTAGAAGGGCCTGAGCTGGGGTTTGGCTGGGACTCCCAGGCAGGCACACAGCGGTGCAGATTTCAACTCTTGAACCTTGGCCCTTGGGCTGAGAGCGTGTTTGTGCAGGTGATGGTGGAGCAAACAGGGCGATGTTATCAGGTTGGAAAACACCTGACTTGAAAACAACACACAGCAAAAGAGAGGAAAAAAATAATAATAATAAT
>VXBJ01004257.1:79219-97836 GCA_013400055.1 Nycticryphes semicollaris
ACCCCCCTCCCCTGTCACAATGGCACTATCCCACGGAGGGGTGATGGATTGCTTTTTCGGTTGCACATGCTGTTATCACCGCGCTGTTCTAATGCTAGTCAAACATTATTGTGAATAGCCAAACTCAATAGCAGCAGTGTTAGGCTGGAAAGTCAATATTGGCTGAGCAAACAAAGCANGTTGCTATTTGCGTAGCTATGAGTATTTGTATGCTCTGCTGCTGAACAGGGTACTTTGAAATAATAATAATAAAAAAAATATATAATGTTTTTTTCTTCTAGGCAGGGAATGTGTTTTTTTTTATTATTTAGGGGAGAAGAGTCAGTTTTTATTAAAGCTCACATTTGCTTCCTTAAAAGTTGCAGGGGCCCCAGGAGCGGTGCAGGCACAGCCACCCCTCGGCCAGCTCTCGGGGAGCAAAGTGGGGTGTGAGGGACACTGCCACCGCTGGCGCTGGCACTGCGGGTCCCCTGACCTTTAACGCTGCAGGAAGAAGTGTGGGAATCCGCCGAGTGCCGAAGGCACAGGATGATATCGAGGTATGCATGAAAAGGCAGCTCTCCTGGAGGAGCAACTCCCTGTTTGGGCAGCATCTCTCCTCCCTGAGGATGCTCCTCTGCTGCTGGGACAGGGGCTGTGTGTGGGAGCAACCGTTTCCTCCTGCCTCCATTCCCAATTCCCTGTTTCTCCTTAGGTTCCTGGCACTTTTCTCTGTGTGACCTTCTAAATGACACACGCCTATTTATAACCCCCCCGGCTGTGGCCTGGTGCCACTTGGAGGAGCCCTGGCAATGAAATCCAATAAACCTTTCCTTCATTAATAGTGTAGAGCCCAACATACGCACCCAAGGTGCATGCTAAAGAGGGGGTGCCCATCATCCCAGCCTTGTTCCCCTATAGAAAGCATTAAATACACGTGCTGAGCCAGGTGACCTTGGGGGCAGCATGTCCCAGACCCACAGTGTCCCCCTCCAGGACCCTCTCCCAGCAGAGGATGGATGCTCTGCATTACTGGTTTGGTCTGCCTGGCATTTTACATGCAATCTCCAGCCCAGGATGCTTCAGAGAGCTAAATAATGCAGCTGGGGGATTAAATAATTAATTCCAAAGAAGGAGAGTAGCTGTGAGGCGTAGGCAAAGGACTATATATATACATATAGATATATATATTCATACAGTGGTTTTGGTTAAGCTGGAACGAGATGGGGAGTTGGGGGCAGTGAAGCGCAGGCTGCATCTTCCTGGAAAGTGCAGGAAAAGAGGACTCTGGTGCTGGGAAAGATAAAAAAAAAAACAGGAGGAGATGAAATGGGGATAAGGGCAGCGTGAGATATTCTTGCAGATACCAACGGCTGAGAGCATTGAATCATAGACTAGTTTGGGTTGGAAGGGACCTTAAAGCCCTCCCAGTGTCACCCACTGCCATCCCCTGGGCAGGGACACCTCCCACCACACCAGGTGGCTTCAAGCCCCCTCCAACCTGGCCTTGAACCCCTCCAGGGATGGGACAGCCACAGCTTCTCTGAGCAACCTCATGCCTGGGACACCCACAGCTTTAGCTTGCAGAGAAGGAAGGTGGTCCTTGCAGAACCCACGGCAGAAAGGAGTTTGGGAGGTGTCTGTTATTAGAAAGAATTTCTTTATTGTGAGGGTGATGAGGCACTGGCTCTTCCCCATGGGAAGGCCAAAACCAGACACCCCCGAGGTACCCACCCTGGTCTCTGCAGCGCTCCTGCATCCTGGGGAATGACTGAGAGCATCCTTCTGCTTCAGAGAAGACAAGGAAAGTGCTGCAAAAATATTATGGCTTTTGCAAAATGCAGGCTGGGGACAGAAGGAAGGACCCAGGACCCCCACCCATTCTGTGTGACACTCTGTGGCTTTGGGGACAACCTTTCCTGACATCGTGGGTGAGCTCCTGGGGACAGCCTGTGTCTCAGGGCTGCGAGAACATCATCTGCTGGGGAATGGTCTCTGAGGGGAGTGGAGCGTGTCCCTACGCTGCAGTACATGCATGCTTTTACAGGAGTTTTCTACAAACATCCCACCATCAGCCTGTGGCATCTGCGTGGGTCCCCTTCGGCCATGGTTGTCCCCTCATCCTGCTGATGTTCTGCTTCCCGACGGCTCCTGGGGGAAAAACACCCGCTACTAAATTCCGCTCGGTGAGTCTCGGTATCGTGAAGCACATTCACTCTACAATTATAGCCCGGGCTAATGCTGTTTGGAATAATTAAATTCACATGACAAATGTAGTCGCATTAATTTTATTTATCTTGAGTGGGTTAACAGGAACTAGCAATGGGAAAAAGTAATTATTTCACTTCTAGGGTGCTGGGATTGCTG
Source organism: Nycticryphes semicollaris (assembly GCA_013400055.1). Lineage (NCBI taxonomy): Eukaryota > Metazoa > Chordata > Aves > Charadriiformes > Rostratulidae > Nycticryphes > Nycticryphes semicollaris. Next base: position 81,566 of record VXBJ01004257.1, read on the forward strand.
ATTTGGAAACCTCTCCTAGACATATTCCTTCAATGTGGAATAGCAGCATGTGAAATGCATGAGGAGCTAATACAGTGCATAAAAATGAACGTAATTTCTGAAAAAAATGGAATTAATGAGGCAATGAGCCTGTTTTAATGAGCATGAGGTCTGCAGTAAATGTCACTGTTCCTGTGTCTTTATTGTAAATTATAATTGTGCATTTTTTGCACATGCCTCCTGCGTACTGGAAGGGGCCGAGCTCGGGCAGCAGCATCCGGGCTTCGCAGGGAGGATGCACGGCTCCTCTACGGCTTGGCATGGGTGATGCCTTCTCCATATGGCCCTTTCTTTCCATCCCCCCCCCCCCCAGCCCTTGCTGGGCCAACAGAAGCGTTTCGTGGCGGTTTTTGGCTGGGAGAAGGGGCTGAGAGAGAAGAGCCCAAGTCCTCAGTGGCTCCTGCCCCGCGGTGATGCATCTGCTGCTGCGGTCGCTGGATGGATGGGGCATCGATCTGCCACGCAAATATTAACCAGGTCACCCCGTGAACTTCGTCGGAGAGTTGGTTTGATCAAAACCTCGTGCAACTGTTTAATTTCTCCAGGTAAATAAGGCAGCCGAGGCCGGGAGCATCCCGAATGTTCTGGGCCACTCAGCAGGTGCGGAGTTGGTGAATCCGAAAAAAGGCTTTTCAAAAATCAGGCTTTTTGAAAAGTCCGAAGAGGCAGGAGCTCTGAGACCAGCATCCTCTGGCGAACGGCTGCCTGTTTACAGACACGTAAATACAACTTCACAATTGCCATAAATCCTATTGTGCAATATTCTCTAGAACCAATTAGATTCTGACATCTGCCTAATGTTTAATTACTTTTTTGATGAAGGAAATGGAAAAATTGACAAATAGTTTAATCCATCAAATGTCGGCCTTTTGTGAGTGTGTTTATATAAAGCTCACATGCCAACGTCTCTTAATTTTTCTTGCTGCTCTGGCAAGGATGAGGACAAATATTTATATTCCAGGCACACAAGATGGCTTTCATATTGTTTTCATGTTTAACTGATTTCAAATGAACTAAGATGGCTCTTAATGTGGTTACAAGAATTTGCCATTAATTTTCACTTAAAATTGGATCCAGCTTGCTACATGCCTGCAATATATTAAAGTTAATAACGATTTGTTTAGAAAACGCCATGCTTACTGCTGGCTGATTGGCACCCGCTCGCTTGGTGGAAACATCAGATTCCTATTATATTTAAATGATAATTAAGCTTAGAATATTACTGCCATTTCAGAGTGCTTAATGCAGAATATTTTTGGTAATGCTATGGAAAAGGGCAGCCCGGTGCCCCTCCATCGCCTCCAGAGGCTGGGAAATGCTCCTGCTTTGCTTTTTGGGCAACTGGGGCCGGTCCCTTCTGCTGGTAGAGCAGAATCCACACCGGGCTGGATTTGCCCTTTCTCTCCCCTCCATCGCTTTTGGGAAAGGCGTGGGAGAAGAAAAGCAGCCCAGCTCCCTGATACTTCACTTACACATTTAATAAAAGGAATAAAATATCAGAAACGCAGGAGAACCTTTAATAATTCAGCAACGTCGAGTTGTTTCATTACTTTAATATTTGCAAAAATTGCCAGCAGCTCTTGACACCTTTTCTCACTCACGATCTGAGCCAAAAAAGCCACAAGGAGGTAAGATATATTCACCTGCCCTCATTATGCTAATCACAGGCATCGCAAGGCTTGCCTGTAAGTGTCCTCGCTCCCTGTGATGGAAAAAAAAAACCCCAAGAAGCGCAGCGCCATAAATTTGACCTAGAATAGTTGTTGGGGAGAGAAAAATGCGTAAAGCATGAGAAACCCACTGATCTTACTCATAGCATCTCTGAAAGCACTGTTATTAACTGACAATAAATCTAACAAACTTTATAATTAGGTTACTTCTTTCCTTTGAACTCCCATTGCCGGAGCCATTAGCTAGTGCAGCGCTGTGATTTATAGGCGAGAAGCAGCACTAAGTTCGTCAGTTTATCGGCTTTTATTTTAAAAGGCATTTGTTTTCCCATCTCTGCGGAAAGCCTGCTGCTCCCTGAAGCTTTGTTGGAACCCGTAACGTGTCAGGTTGTTTTCTTTTCTCTCCCTGCCCAGACTGCCAGCCGGCAGCCCAATTAGCCCCAGCGGTGACGGTTTGAGTTGTCCCCTGGGAGCTGGATGGAGAAGGAGCAGGTTCCTTCCACCCGGGCCACCAAGGGGGCTGTGGACGGTCACGGTGGCCCCTGGGCTGACATCCAAGGGTTGCAAGGAGAGCCAGAGCTGGGGAATTTCCCCCTCTTTTTTGGATGTGTTTGTGTTTTGAGCTGGGACCTTCTGGGAAAGGGGGAGGAGGATTGGTGAAAGCGTTGCCAAAACGCTTTCACCTTTACCCCGTGAACTTTGAAGTTGCCCCATGGCTCACAAACGATTTAATTTAATAATTAAAAAAGCCCACGGCTGCAGGAGTGGGGGGCCGTGCTGTGCATGCCTCTTGTGTGGTGCTTGCCCCATCCCTGCATGCCATCTCCCCTCTTCTCCCTCCTCTCGTTGGGTCCCCGCTGCCCCGTGAGACCCCTTTCCCACCGCCGGTCCTTGGGCGAGGGTTGGGTGTGTGTGTGGGGGGTTGTCTGTGTGCACCTCCCCTCCCTGCCACCTTCCTCAGCAACACCCCCACCCACCATAAGCCAGCTGGCCTTGGGGCTACCAGCATCCTCCTCTATGTTTTTTTCCAGGCTAATTAAGGTTATTAGTTGGGTTTGTGGGGAGCGGTGAATGCTGCACTTGCTGCAGCGGGTGCCGTGCGTGGGCCAGGCTGGCTCCGGCGCTTTTTTGTTAACAGTCTCTTGAAATCAGGCATTTCCCTGTAGGCTTTTTGCTGTCAGGTCATTGCTTTAAAAAAAACACAAAACAAAACACAACAAAACAAAAAACCCAAACCCCAACCCCAACCTCTACATGAAAAGGGTTCGATTTCCACAGCCACTCGGCGGGTTTTCCCACTGCCTGTGCTGACAGAAAGGGGTTTTTATTGTGCATCAATTACTTTCAAGTGAATGGGAGACATTATGTTATTAAATCCCACCCTGCCTCTCGAGGTGCTTTTAATTTGTGTGCTTAGGTTTAAATTTCTCCAGGAGTGCCAAACCTTGTATTTGTTTTCCTTGAGCTATTTTCATTTAGGGTTTCGGTAACTGTCAAAGCCTGCAAGTTAATTGTAGCTCACAAGGTTATCTTTCAAAGCTAACTTATATTTCTGTCATGTGCTGGAGCCAGTCCTTGACGGCCTATCTTTATGATACTGTAGATTTTGACTCTTGTAATTATCCTTTGAGTTTAAGCTGATTATGTAGACTTTATAACCGATGTTTGTTTAATTTACCCACAGTGTGTTGTTTGTACAGTGGCTCCGCAAATAAATACGAACCTGATTAAACATCCCTGCCTGCCACCAATGGCCCTTTTCCCAAAGATACACTAAAATAAACAGCGGAGGGGCTGCGGGAGGGAAGTGGTGGTGCTTGCTTGGCTGGTGCAAGGGCTGCAGAAGAGCTGGTTTGAAAATCAATGTTTTCTTAAGCTGAGTAAACCCAGCCTGAAGGCGTTCCCCTCTGCTGCGGGGCAGGGGTGTGCATCGCTGGGGAGGGGACAACGACACTGGTACTGGCACGCTGGTGGCTCTGCGTTGCCAGGATGTTGCTGACGAAGGAAAAGGGATTGGAACTGCCACACATGGTGACATCCCCAGCATCTCCCCAGGACAGCTCTGTTCTGCTCTAGGGAGATTCAGAGATTCCTCCCGGAGCACTGCGTCCAGCTCTGGAGTCCTCAGCACAGGAAGGACATGGAGCTATTGGATGGGGCCGGAGGAGGCCACGGAGATGCTGGGAGGGCTGGAGCCACTCTGCTGGGAGGACAGGCTGAGAGAGCTGGGGAAGTTCAGTCTGGAGAAAAAAAGGCTTCGGGGAGACCTTAGAGCCCCTTCCAGTCCCTAAATGAGCTCCAGGAAAGGTGGGGAGGGACTCTTGATGAGGGAGGGGAGCCCTAGGAGGAGGGGGAAGGGTTTGACACCAAAAGAGGGGAGATGGAGCTGAGATGTGGGGAAGAACTTGTTTGGGGTGAGGGTGGTGAGAGCCTGGCCCAGGTTGCCCAGAGAAGCTGTGGCTGCCCCATCCCTGGAGGGGTTCAAGGCCAGGTTGAAGGGAGCTTGGAGCTACCTGGGCTGGTGGGAGGTGTCCCTGCCCAGGGCATGGCAGTGGGTGGCACTGGAGGGGCTTTAAGGTCCCTTCCCACTCAAACTATTCTGTGATTCTATGAGAGCGAGGGGTTTGCGTTGCCTCTCTTCTTGCCCAGCCAGGCAGGACCCATGCTCTGGGGGACCCTGGTGCCACACAGGGCTGGAGTGACACTGGTAGGGCAAGAGGTGACATGTCTGACTGTCGTTTGGGCGCCTGGAAGGACAAACACCTCTGTTTGTACCCACAGCACTGGGATTGGAGCAGCTCTTCACCAAGCACTGGGCATCGGAACTGCAGAGCTCCTGCAGCTGGTTCCTTGGGCTGGCATCCTTCTGTAAATGCACTCATTTCTCATTAGACGTAATTAGCTCTTGGAGGGGTGTGACGTGTTCCACAGGTGTTTGAAGCTGAGGAGTTTCAGGAGCTCCCAGCACTTGGATGTGTCTTCTGGAGGTGAGTGATTCCCACGAAGATCCCATGAGGTGACAGCATGGGTCTCATCCTGCCTGGCGTCCCCAATGCTTGGGCACAGCATCCCACAAGGTATGGGGCTGGGGGACCCTCCGAGGGGGCTGAGGAAGGTTGTGGGGACGGGCACCCTGCGGGGATGCTCTGCAAGTGACACATCATTAATGAATATTTTTGCTTTTTCTTTAATCAACAAGCTTTAAACTTACTCTTGAGCAACTCTGCCTTATCACGTTATCTCGGCTCTGGCTGCAACGGAACAGGTTAAAACCTGTGTGTCTTATCTCCTGGGTTTTTATCGTTTGCTCTCCCAGCCCTGCCAGTGCCTTTTCCCCCGCACAACCCGGAGCCGTGCTCGGGAATGCCGGTCAATCCAGGCACCGAGGACCTGCTGCTCCTGAGGAAAGGGCACCTGGAGAAGTGTGTGTGGGATGATGTGCACTCTTGACGGAGATACCAAGGAATGACAACCGCCCTGAGCTACCTGCGGTGCCGTGAGTGGGGCAGGAGAGCTGCAGACCACAGCGAAGGCTCAAATTCTACCCTGGGTCCAGCCAGGAGGTGGGTCTGGGTCTGCAAAGTGGTCACAGCCCCCCCATGCCGTGGGCAGTGGCTGTTGCAGGAGTGACACCTGTGGGGATAAGCTGCGAAATTGCAGGTTTTCCACTCTAACAAGCTGCACCTGGGCAGGGGTGGGGGGGACGGACTGGAAGAGGAGAGGTGGAGGCTCACCCCTGGGAACAGCAGAAGGGACCCTGGGACAAGTCGTGTGAGAGGTTCCTGCAGGTTGACGTGGGTCCTAAGGAAGGTGTGGGCTCCCAAAATTACACACACACACACACACACACAGAGATCCGGTGCCAGCTACTTGGGTTTTGGGGAAGGTGCGGAGCGGGATGGCAGGCAGCCAGCATTCCTGCCGGATCCTCTTCATAGCGGGTTCAGACAGATTGGAAAAAGCCTCCCCATCCGCCCAGGCACCGTGGGTGGTTTCTTCTGCTCCCCCCCCAACTCCAGCTGCTGCTGCTTGGGGGTCCCCGGGATCTGGTCCTAGCCCCTCTCATGGTCGCAGCCCCACTCTCAGCCCTGTCTGCCTCCCCCTTCCCTCGAAGCAGAAGGGACTTGGCCACTTGGTTTCAAAGCAAAAGCTCTCCCCCTCTTTTCCCCCACTGCTACATGCGCAGCTCCCTGACCCCCAACATTTTTTAGGGGTAATTAATGCCACTTTCCCTTTTCAGCGTCTCCTCAGGGCCCATTGGAGTGGCTGGTTGGTGCACACCTCCTTCTATTCTCACTCCCACCAGTGTTTTCTCCAAACTGGGCAGGTCCATGCCGTGCTGGACCATGCCCAGGGCAGCTCTGCAAGGGGTGAGCCCCATGGCTGTGGTCCCTGGCTCTGGGGCATTGCCTGCTTGAGGAGGGAGAAAATCTGCTTTTGCTCTTTTAATGACATTTCCTTATCTGCATAAAGGCAGGGGAAAAACAGAAATACCAACCTGGCCTGCTGGGGATGGGGGTCTGGAGCCCTCTTGACAGGGTCTGTCACCTTCAACAAGCACCGATGTGGGGTTGCTGTCTATGGGGTGGGGAGGTGGGAGAGGATTGGAGCTTTTCCTGTGGGGTCAGACCACCCCTATGCACGCTGTACCCCACAGGGTGGACACCAGGGACTGGTCAGATGGAAAGCAGGAGGAATGGTGTGCAAGGAAAGACTGGGGTGTGTATGGGCTGAGGGATGTGGCCCAGAATAGGGGGGGTGCAAAGACATCGCTGCTGTTGGAAGGGCCGATAACCCAGAGGGAGGGATAAAATTTATGTGAAGACTCGTATGCAGCAGCCTGGGGGAGTTAGAGGAAAGGGCCATGGGGAGAAAAGTGCTTTTTCTCTCCTGCTGGAGATGCCCCCATCAGCTCAGCCTTGGGCTGGCAGCCTCCTCCCCGCCTCTGCTCCCTCCCACGGGGAGGGTTTCAGTCTCTTGGGAGCACTTTTATCTCTGCAGATGGAATGGATTGAGGAGCACCAGAGAGCCAGCTCAGATGACCCCAAGGCTGTCTCAGGGCTCTTATCGGTCTCTTCTCCTTCCCCAGCCAACACCTCCCATCCCCACCTGCTTCTGCAGCTCCCTGCCTGCTTCTCCCCAGCCCCAAACCATTCTTCCCCCATTAAACACCACTCCTGTTATCAGGGCAGCTGCTCCTCATCTGCAGCCTCCCCCAAAGCTATAATGGAGGGCTTTTATGTTATTCCCCCCCACACTCCAGAGGAGATTTGCAGAGGATTCCCTGAGCCAAGGCAGAAACTCTCTGCCAGGTGTCCCCCCCCTCCCCTGGGGAAATTCCTCCGGCCCTCGTTAGAAGAGCACCTCCAGGCAGCCCTAATTACAGGGAGGGAGCTGGAAAACACCCAGATGTCATTAACCACCCTGGCTTTTTTTTCTGGAGCCAAATAAAACAGGGAGGGTGGTAAGAGCTTCCCCTTTGTCCAGGAGGAGGATGGCCTCACAGCAGCACGATGCTAGCTCTGGTGGCACTGAGGTCCTGGTGCCCTCCCCACCAGTGACCCACTGCCACCCTGGGGATGGGGAAGGTCCAGGACATGTTTCAGAGCTGCTCTGCCACTGGAGAAACCATTGCACATGCCCATTGCCGTCACTCTGGTCTGTCACCCCCAGTCCTTGGTTGGCCTCCTGGCTGAATTTCCCCAAATCCATGTTTCCAGCCTCTGGCCCAGGATGAAATCCAGAGCCCAAGGTGGATGCTGCTGTATCAGCCCATCTACACTGAGATCTGCCTTTATTTACATGTCATAAAGATGTTGGTGATGCACCCTTCTCCTCCCCCTTTCTTTTTTATGGAAAGCACTTGATTCTTAACCCTGTGCTGATAAAAGCATTTTACGGGGCAGATTATAAACCCACACTGGGGACTGGACAGGACTGGTGTGGGGTCACCTCCCAGAGGGGCTCAGCTCATGCCCACCCTGGTGCTGAGCACTGTCAGGGTGCTGCTGCTCAAAAAATCACTGCATTTGCTGTGCTGTTCCTGCCCCAGGGCTGGGAACATCACAAGCAAGCGCTTCCTTTTCTTCCTCTAGTTTTTTAAACTGCTCTTTAGACCTTTGCTGGTGTGGTTTTGGTGCTGTGTGTCCTCATGGATGTGTGGGAACAGGCAGGGAAGCCTCCTGGTGCCAGCGCACCCTCCCCAGCTCTTGCCAGCAAATTGCTATTAGACTCTGAGGGTAAAAAATAACCCTGCAGCAGGCAGCGAGACACCCAGGAGATGGTGTTTTTCAGGAAAATATCGAGAAGCAGGAATGCACTCAGGCTGCTGGAAAAGGCCCAGCGCCTCTTGGTTTTAAAAGCTTGATGGGCTTTCAGCTCTCCTGCACCCGCAGCAGCGAGCACCTCTCTCCTGAAGCCACCCACTGTGATAGATGCTCTGAGACATTCTGAGGGTTCCTTTCCCTTTCCCTTTCCCTTCCCTTCCCTCTCTTTCCCCTCTTTCCCCTCTTTCCCCTCTTTCCCCTCTTTCCCCTCTTTCCCCTCTTTCCCCTCTTTCCCCTCTTTCCCCTCTTTCCCCTCTTTCCCCTCTTTCCCCTCTTTCCCCTCTTTCCCCTCTTTCCCCTCTTTCCCCTCTTTCCCCTCTTTCCCTTTCCCCCCAGGTGACCCACAATCTCAAAAACCCAAACCCCAAGCCAAGCTCCCCTCACCTTTTAAAAGCTCTAAACCACCCGAAGCCTTATCAGCCAGCCCCTTCCCTCACACCTCTGCAGTTCCCAGCCTGCACTGAATCAATATCTCTCCGCAGACGGGCAGAGGGATAAATTTTAAAGAATAAGCTTAATTTTATTAGCATCTTCTGAGTGGCCACCGCGTGCCAGCGCCGCGCCGGATTGACAGGGGTTTGATGTTGGGTAATAGCCCGTTGGCAGGGCCCCCGGTGCTTTGATGTGTTATAATAGTGCATCATCGGAACAATGGCGTTTTGATAGATTGTATTAGAACGTAATCAGAGTGACGGGGCTTTGATATATTATGCAAGTACATCATCAGAGCGGTGGTGCCCTGACATATTACCTTAGAGCTCTGCCAGAGCTGCTGCGCTTTAATGGATTTCTCAATAATACATCACTGGGGCTGGGGGGGGGAGCACAGAACCACTCGCTGCAGGACATCTCTGCCTCCCAAAAACCCACTCCTGTGGCAGCCAGAGCTTTCCAAAGAAGCTCCAGGGAGGAAACACCCAGGAGGATATGGGGTGAGGACATCCCCATCTCCATGGGGCAGCTGTGGGGCTCAGGGACCATCCCAGCGTGGAGAAATCCCCCTGCACAGCCCAGGGTGGGGAGAGGGATGTCCCTGAGCTGTCTGGGGCTGTGCTGGGGACTGAGCCTGGGCCTTGCTGGGTCAAATTGTCAGATTTTCTGTCCGCCAGATTTTCTGGGTGCCAGTTTTTCTAGGGGACAGATTGTCACAGTTTTACTTTCAAAGCAGCCAGGGCACCTGGTCCTTCCATGACCAATGGCGGTTGAGGAAGGGGACGTGTGGTGGCACCTCGATCTTGATGCCACCTTCACTGCACCAGACCAAACTGCAGGTTTCATCTTCTGTGCTGTGAAAGGGAGGGTTTTTTTCCAAAGGGGCCTGGTAAGGACGAGCTGGTGATGAGCAGGGCTGTCGTTAGCTGGAGAAAATTCTTGCATTTCTCTCCCTTCATCCCTTCTCTGCTCAGGCAAGAAAAGATATGGAGAGATCTATCAGCTGCACAGCTGATAAAAATCACCTAATTTAGCATCTCTGTGGCTGGGACATCCTGTAGCCCTTTTGCATCTCTCCAGGTAGCAGGAGAAAAGTAAGTAGCACGCGTAAGTAGGAAAAATAATAAGGAATTCTAGAAATTTCTGCTTATGCATGCTGAGGTTTCACAGAAATGCTTGTCAATGTGAAACCTGGGCTGGATATTTTCTTTTTTAGGCTTTTTGTTGGTTGCTTTTTCTTCCTTTGGGGTCAAGCGGTCATTTATACCGGCCTAAAAACATGCCTTGTTTTCTTCTCCACTTCAGTGGAAAAAGCCATCAAGAACGAGTCTCAGGTGAAACCTCTTTTTCTCCGCTGAAATGGATGCGTTTCATATCTCTGAAATAGAAACACTCTACAATGTTGGAGCTTTTTTATTTCTTTTTAAATTACACTGGCTGCATCTAAACGTATTTCAAAACAAGAGACGAGTCGTTTCACTTAAGAAATGCCAAAATGAAAAATTTTCACCTTCCCAAACTCTCTTCCACCAGGACGTGGAGGGGGCTGGGAGCTGCTGACCGGAATCCGAGACTTTTCCCAGGCCCAAAATAAGCGTGTCTGACCCAAAACTGAATTCAGAAACAGAGAAGAAGGAGGAGGCAACGTGGGACACTGCCAAAAGGGAGCTCTTGGAAGGGGAGAACAGCACTAATATTTTGGGAAATTGAAATTCCAGCCATGAAATTGCCTATCATTTATCATCCCCAACCACCTTACAAAGTAAGAAAAACAGGCATTAAGCCTTATTGCTTCTTAAATACTTATGATCTCGGGGAAAAGCCATCTAATCTACTGCCTCTAAGAGGTATTCCACCAAAATGGCTGTGAGTGTAACAGTCACGTTTGTGTTAATTTGTGCACACGAAAAAACAATGTTAGGCTGGTGCTGGGGTGATAAACCCCATTCCTGGGGCTCAAGGGTCACCCTCTTCTCCCTGGCTCCCCTCATTCTATTCTGCATCAGAGGGTTCAAAACTACTCCCTTACAGACTGGAATTGACCCGTACAACACCCCGACCTGCCTCCTGGTGGAGAACTGCCCAGTTCTTCTGCATCCCAAGGTTTTAGGGGATGCAGTTCCTTGACTGGGCATCAGAAGCGATGTTGTCATTGTCACTGTCACCTCCGGGAGCCAGCAATGTGCCCTTGCGGCCAAGAAGGCCAATGGCATCCTGGGGAGCATCAGGAAGAGTGTGACCAGCAGGTGGAGGGAGGTCATCCTCCTCCTGTGCTCTGCTCTGCCCTGGGGAGGCCCCATCTGGACCACTGGGACCAGTTCTGGGCTCCCCAGTTCCAGAAAGACAGGGAACTGCTGGAGAAGGGACAGCAGAGGACCATGAAGATGATGAGGGGCCTGGAGAATCTCTCTGATGAGGAAAGGCTGAGGGACTTGGGTGTGTTTAGTCTGGAGAAGAGAAGGCTGAGGGGGGATCTGATCAACACCTGGAAATCCTTCAAGGGTGGGTGTCAGGAGGATGGGGCCAGGCTTTTTTCAGTGGTGCCCAGGGACAAGAGAAGGAGAACAGGCACAAACTTGAGCATAAGAAGCTCCATCTAAACATGAGGAGGAACTTGTTCACTTTGAGGGTGTCAGAGCCCTGGCAGAAGCTGCCCAGAGAGGTGGGGGAGTCTCCATCTCTGGAGACATTCAAACCCCACCTGGACACGTTCCTGTGGGACCTGCTCTGGGTGACCTTGCTCTGGCAGGGGGTTGGACTGGGTGGTCTCTAGAGGTCCCCTCCACCCCGTTTCAGTCTGTAATCCTGTTGATTGGGGGAGATGTTCGGTGCCCAAACAGCATCATCTGGGTTGGTGTTGCTCCCTCAAGCACCAATGGAACCCACCAGCTCCCCAAGAAACTGCGGGTCTCCCTGGGGATTTACTTGCAGATGGAGCACCTTCTCCCTGTGGCAGAGGGAGATTTGGGTTCTCAGTCCCCAGATCTCCTCCTCCTCCTCCATGGGAAGCACTTCAGAGGCTTCGTGGTACATCACCACCTCCTTCTCTAGAGGAAATGTTGGAGTTTACCTGCTAATGGTCAACCACGAGGCAAAAAAAGAAATGAAGAGGAAAAAAAAAGAAAGAAAAAAAAAAGGAAGCAAACAAACCAACCAACCAACCAACCAACCAAGCTGGGAATGATAGGGGAACATAAATTATCCAGAACTGGCAAGAAATGAAAGTGTTGCATGGTTCCCCTGACAGCAATGGGATGAATAACTGATGATGATTAGTTAAATCATAACATTGCTCATGCCATGCATAAATGATGAGCCAACTGCTTGCGATGCCCTGATGAGATGCGGCGTTCTTAGCTTTCTATCATTCCCACTTTGTAGCCCCAAAGAAACTACCACATTTCTGCATTTTTGTGTTATCTGGCACATCAAGCAATGCGACAATGAATATATATTGACCTTATTATAGCAGCCGGCTGCTTGTGCCAGAAGCAACCAGGCATACTTTGCACAAATTAAAGCTGTCAGCATGTAATTTATGGTTCATTGCAAAAGAGGAACAGAACTCTGAGGGGAACATTGTGGTTTGGGAAGCAGGTAGGTAGGCAGATGAATTGCATGATAAAATATCTAGCTAATGATGTGATGTTAAAGCCGAAGTGTCATTTTCATTCTGTTTTGCACATTTATTTTTTTTTTTTAGTTATTTGTTGCTCAAGATGATTTTTCTCCTTTCTACATTGCGTTTTGTGTTGGGGTTTTTGTTTGTTGGGGTTTTTTGTTCGGGTTTTTTTTTTATCCTTTCTTTCCAAAAAGCAAAATTACTGGTTATACCTGAAAAGGATGAAGTAGGGGTGATAATTTATGAGCAGACAGCCCTTGTCTGAATTCAATGTGGTGGCACCCAGAGCAATCACTAGAGCCCCCAAAACCGGGAGTCATCTCATGGGCACCACCAACAGCCTCCACACCGGGGCTGGGGTTAGGAAGGCCCGGGGCGGGGTGAAGATCATGAAAGTTTTACTCTTTTGGGTTTGGTTTGTTTGTTTGTGGTTTTTTTTTTTTCCAGTCAGGAGAACGGTCTTGAGGAGAAATAACATAAAGAAATCTATCCCTGTGCCTTCGCTCCTGTTGACACACACAGCAGCAAAACCATACATCAAGGAGGATGCTCGACGTCGCCGACAGCAGCCGCTTGTGGTTTCAGGGATGCTGGGTCTTTCCTGCCTTTTCTTATTTTATTTTTTTATTTATTTATTCTCCCATCCCCCTTCATTGGCTGAAGCAAAAGGAAAAAGGGAAAACAAAGGGGGAGATAGATGAAAAAAAAAAAAAAAAAGGTATAATTCAGAGCAATAGGTGGGGGAGAGGGGTTGGCGTGGGATCGTGCCACCTTCCATAATGTACAGAAGTGCAGGAGCAGGGATTGGGAGATTAGAGGGAGGAAAGGCTGGAAGAAAAGGGGATTTATGGCCTGCCATGCCAGAGAGGTCTCTTTAGCCCAATAAATAAATGATAAAATAATTAAATTCTGAAATAAAACGTCACTGAATTATTTAACTGCTCACCTAGGAATAGCTCTGACTCAGCTGGGGGAGCCGTGCTGTTCTCCTGCGGGCGCCAAAGCCAACACACGGCACAGGGAAGGGGTCTCAGCGTGGGGCGAGCTGGGGGGGTCAGCCAGCAGCCCCCTGTGGGGACCAGAGGCTGAGAAATCCAGGGTTTGCTCCACCTTGGAGCCAGCCCAATGTGGCCCAAGGAAAGGTCCTTACCAGGAGGAACGGCTTGTTCTGGGGTCTGAGGGAGTGGGAGATGTCTCTGGAGTGGGGACCCTGCTGGGTGTCACTGCCCCCCCGCCCCCAGCCCAGTAGGTCCCCAAGGGATGTGAGCCCCGGCACACCATGCTCCTCTGTCATAAATTTGGGGTGTTGGGCTCCTTAGAATGGCAGAAAATTATTCTGCCAGCATTTTGGAAAGCATGAGGGAGAGGTTGTGTTTTATGGACGTGCCATGAGGGGTGCGATGGGGCAACCCCAGCCCCACGGCCCCCCAGGACCTCCCCTTCCCAGCCACCCTGCTCCTGCAGAGCACCCCTCAGGTGGGACGTGCTCTGAAAGACCAGCCTTATTTTCCCTGATTTTGGCAATTTTCCTCACTGACCCGCTCTCCCCATTGGGGTCCACATCTTGTTGCTCACGGGGTGGGGACGTTCCATGTTACACGGCGAGAGGAGGCTGTCACAGGGGATGATGCATCATTGTTGTTCTGGGGCGACCAGATTGCGAGACAGAGGAGGTCTGTCCAGTGTCACCCCACTTTGCGAGAGGTGACAGGGCGGGGGAAGGCCAGGCAGGGCCAGGAGGTACAAAGTGGCAGTGGTCACAGCAGCTGGAGTGACACGAGGAGGCACTGCCTTTCCTTGATGCGCTTGAATCCCTGCTCTCCAACAACAATAAAAGGTAAATGGGGATGGAGAGCTGGCTAAAGCCTCTCTGAGAAACATCTTGACGGTCTGGGATGGTTTTCCCAGTAGGTCACAGGAACTGTGGCTCTTGGGGACTTGCTGAACTGCAGAACATGAAGGAAACCCGTAGGTGGGCATCACCATCGCCCAGTACAGGGGGACGATCACTGCTCCAGTCCTGCTGGCCATGCTGTTCCCGATACAGGCTGCTGGGGGCTTTCTTGGCCACCTGGGCTCTCTGGTGGCTCACACTCCTCTGGCTGTGACTGCCAGCCCCAGGTCCTTTTCCACCAGGCAGATCCAGCCACTCTTTCCCAAGCCCACAACATTCATGGGGGGTGTTATGAACCCTCGTGCTGCCAAACCAGACAGCTCGAGCTCCAAACTGCCTCTGAGAAAGAAGTGTGGGGGGAAAGTTTTGAAAATAAATTAAAAAAAAAAAAACCAAAACAGTTGAAGTTGGCTCGGTGCTGGCACTGCCTTTGAACCAAATGTCTCGCTGCAGCCAGTGACAGCTCCGCGACGCAAGTGGTGGCAGCATTCGCGAACTATTAGTGTTAAATTATTCCAACAAAAGCAGGCCTTGATGTTGTGTTGAAGTTGATAACTTGAGGATGTGTTTGAAAAGGATAAAAGCTTTGCCTTCAAAGAGGCTGGCTCCTCTTTTGTATGAGATGCACTGCTGAGGGAATTAACCATTTTTTGTAAGGAATGCATCATTCTAGAGGCTAATTAGGAAGCACTGGGGCTCAGGGCTGCATGTCCTGCCTGTGGTGGGAGCAGCCAGGCTGTTCCAGGTCCTGGGCCATGGGCACGGCACCTAACGAAGGGGTAATTAACCATCACTGGCCAAGTGGTGTGCCCAGGGCCAGGGGAGAGGCTGCCAGCCTGCTGCAGGGATAATGAGTGGGGGAAGGAGGGAGGTGAATCATGAAACACCCAGCTTCAGCCCCAGAATGGGAGCTGGGTTAGAAATGAAATCTCATCTGGTGCTGGGGGAGCTGCTCTGGTGGAGGGATGGGGCTGGGAGAGCGTCGCGTGGTGCAGGATGCTCAGGAGCATCACCATCGCATGCAGAGCTGGGCATGGGGCAGGGCTTGCCCCTGGCAAGGGGGTGTTTTAGCCCACCCTTGTATCTCAGCGCTGCAGTGTGGCTTATGTTACTGTGACAAGAGAAAAAAATACAACAGGAGAAAAAAAAAACCCACTTTTTTCCCTGAATCCATGAGGTCTGACATTCCCCACCTCGTGCTCACACAGCCCTAAAATCCCCCCTCTGCTCCCCATCCCTCCACATTTGCAAGGGTGAGATCCTGGCATCTGGAAATGTAAAGGGAGGCGGTCGTCAAGACGCCCACATCCAGCCAGGTGTTGGGTACCACTTGCTGGAGGACCAAAGGCCACCCCCTGTCATCGCAGCGGTCCCTTGGGTGACGCTGGCCCCTCACCGCCAGCCAGAAAGCCACCCTGGCAAGCGGCATTGGGATGGTGCCATCTGACATCGAACCAGGGGCTAAATTTATCCGGTTCACACTTGGGCAGAGTGACAGCCGCGAGGGGACAGAAGGGCCTTCCATTCTCAGGGCAGTAAAGATAGGAGGGAGGGGGGAAGGAGGGAGGGGAGTGGGGGAGTTAAGAAAAAAGAAAGTTTCCTGGTGAATTAGCACCCTTGAGGTGCTTGAAGCTGTCACTTAGGATATGCGAGATCCACCGCTTGACCTCTGCTGGGTGCCAGGGGATGGGGGTGGGAGAGAAAAAAACAAAATAAAGTAAATGAAAAAAAAGCCTTTTCCAGGATCCCTTTTGCAAACACGTGACAGTCCACAAATCAAGCCCATAACATGCAGAACTTACCCAGTAATTAGTTCTATAAACATGCAATTCGGTTGATGTAACAAAAGCTGTAATTTAAAATTTGACACCATCTCCCTGTGCCGGGGGCCGGCGGGAGGGAGGTTATTAATAGCAGGAGCAAGAGTTTGTATTTTTCTTCTCCGTGGCGCTTGGGAGGGGGGCAAATGACCTCAGTGTGAAGAAACTTTATTTTCTACTGCCTCTTGATTTATGTGGGGAATCTGTTGCATGATTAGCGCCTATCATCAATAACCAGGCGGCGCGGGCTGACAGCTGCTGAGTGGAATGAAGAAACCCTGCGAAGCAAATAGCTACAAATTTCCCTGACAGCCCTGGTTCGATTACACGGCGTCAGCTGCCAAAACACCAGTTATTACAGGCACGGGGCGCCACGAATAGCTGAGCAGAAAGGGGGGAGCACGGGCAGCGGTGACACGGGGGTGGGATGTTAACACCCACCGCCCCCTCACACACACCCCCTCCTTC